>VOMN01129351.1:0-26593 GCA_014899125.1 Orchestia grillus | reverse complement strand
AAACGGTCTCATTCAACAGCTCGCGGAAATGCAAAGGCACATCATGCATACAAACCGGCGGCACTCCAGTGTGGCCAGGACATAAAGACCCAAACATTTTCAAGGTATTCAAGATAACCGCACGGCCCACATGTGTTCTTTATATGCTATTGTACCGACTGCAATAGTAAGTGACTCAGTTTGCGTGTACACAACAACATGCGTTCCAAATGGGACCGCCGGCTAAAAGACAAATGAGCTTGTAGTCACTCCACAACCATGACTCTCCGCGGACACATTGAACGACTATTTCGGCTGCTCTCAACTCTTTTTCTACTATCCTGCTCCAGACTTCTCCCATTCCCTTCACTACATGTTTAATATCCTTCTAAACTATTCTGATATGAAACATGCTATGTTCATTCATCAACTTGCCACTAATTCTATATGAACCACATTTCATGTACGTAGACTTTGTCAAGACTAATATGGGTGCAGTGCACGTAGTTTCCTTGTACCAGCGTACAATTATTACTTTTCTAATTACAAACACCTGATGTACTGATCCAATCACTTATTACTCCTCTCAGATGCTCACTTTTATTTCCTTTTTACATTTTGCATACCTTTTTTAGTTTCGGTATTTGCTTACACTTTATTAAGTACAACAAATTTGCAAGCATGGATAATACCTAGATTTATTTGAAAATTCATTAAAAGCTGGTATAGATAATAATTTGTCTTGTAGATTTCACCGGGGAAGGAATTTACGTTCATTTCTTTTCCCTCATGAGTATTTTCAAATATTAATATGTGAACATAATGAGAAATAATAATCTCTTCTTCGATGTATAGGGAAGGGAGATCTAACGTACAGTAAAATGAAGTGGATATCATTTATTGAGTCAGTAGTGTTGCTTCAGCACATAGCAGCATCTGAGGAAACACTTGTTCGGTGTATAAAAAAACAATAATTTCCTTTGCTAAAGAACAAACGCTGAAATATTTCCACTAAATTCTCATTCTCGATCATGTCGTGAAACGATTTGACGCGTTTTTCTCCATTAGAGCAGCCCATGACTAGAAATCGTTGGTCTTTCAGAGCTGCTGAACAGCTTAACGCTCATCTGATGCCTGTACCCTTGAGCTGCTTCTACTCTTCCTTTTTTGTTAGCTTGGTAGGCACTCCTCAAACTTCAAATGAGCAACTTGCACTTCGCAGAGAGGAGACTGAGTGACTCATTTCACGGCACTCTTTTATCAAGTTGGCGAGATGTTTTTTCCTTTGGAAACTTTTCGTTGGCTGACGATTCGCGCCTATAAATCAGGGAACATTCTTCAGCTCTCCCGTGAATGTTATCGTAGACTCGATTTAGGTTTTGTTGTGAGCGTAAATAAACGCGACCGTTCGTGCACCAAGAATCTGTGTCAAGATAGTCGGAAAGCAACGAAGATTAACGGGGTTAAGGGTTATTCATTACAAGGAATAGAACAAGATCAGTGTTCACTATTGGTGTCATTTAATTAAGAAATAAGAGCTTCACGTTGGCGAGGCTTTGTAAGCTGCTATTGCTGAAGCGAGACGTGATTATGATGCGATAGCTTTACGTTGACGAAGAGATTGAGAAAAACAACAGTTCGACGGAACCCACGGGTTTATCTTGTAACCATCACAAGCTTGAACTCTGAGAAAGTTTTTTATGTTATGAAAGTACGTCATTAATTTTAAGATTTTAAAGAGATTTTCTGCTAAATGGTAAAAATCCTTCGCTTTATGGTTGAATAACACCAGCGGTAGAACTATGTGGTAGGTCACGAGCATCGCCGCTTGTAAATTAATACAACGACGCACGAGCCACTGACGCGGTTAGCGTTTTCTGATCCCGTTCCTTTAGATAACAGCGGCATCTTTACTTTGGCTGCGGTCGAAGTGTTTCAATATTTAAGTGCTCACGCAAGCAGCTCTCGCTGAAGTGCGAGCGTAAGATTAATGGGCATGAGCGGCTCTGCCAAGCTATTGCTAATTTTAGTCTCGGGTCGACCGTCACATATGGCACCTTGTAACGGGCCATCAGTGAAGCATCTCTGAGCATCGGCTCAGGGCTGCTCAACCTAGTTAATGCCACCCACCCCTCTCTCGAGTGCGCAGGAGTATAATACAATTGTACAAAATAATTCCGAGGACTTCATTTTTCAACGTGTGCGACTGTGTCGTTAACGAGAAATTCAGCATGGGGATTATTGTACGATTATATATAATTATTTGTAATTGTTAACGTTGGTCAACTTTTTACGTACGATTCGTTACTGGGTTGTACTTAGTTTGCGAAAATTGATTCGCCAATGTGGTTTGTGTGCTACTCTAGGGCTTGTGTTGTCAAATTGAGCGAATGAATTGTAGCACACGCTACGAATCATTTTATCCATAGAAGTACAAATATCTTATTAAAGCACTTCACATAGAGCGTAAATAATTTTAGAGTACATTTAGATGAGATGATTAGAGCAAGAGGCGCACAGTCTCAGCAGTTAGGGATCACAGAAAGCTACTGTAATCTTCTCTGTGGTACAAAAGTTGTAGTACCATATGCCTGGGGTAATCACTTGCAACATTGATACTGCAGGTAAAGTATCACAAGTTCGTATTAAAATTCTCACTTTTCATTTCATCACAAGAACACGACCTTCACGCAGATATCAGTCCTAATGTAAACTAATGCTCCGTCGTAAACATGCTATTAATCATACCTTAATCATAGGTTTTGTGATTAATTTTGCGTGGATATTATTATAACATTAATCAAAAGTGGAACGAGTAAGCAGTTGCTCTACGATTTATCCTAAAATTCTACAGGCTCTTTTTGTTATTCTTGAGGTCAGATGAATGGATTATATCGTAGCCTACCTTTTTATGTCCGTAGCACTTTCCCATGGCTTGGCCATTTTCTCCGATGACCAAATTGATGAAGAAGCACTCAGGCTGTGCATCGACCCCTTGTGGACTCACGGGTGTTGGCACGAGGGTCATGTTCGTGGCCGAGTTTTCCATGGCAGGAGGTAGCAGGAGCTCAACTCTAGCAGGCAGCTCAAGCTGTCAGAGTAGCCCCTGCAGAACCGGGGTCGCTCAGAAGACTACGTAAAATTGCTCCCACAAAACTCTGAAATCCTGAGAGATCCTGCCAACTATATGGTGTGCTATAAACACGGAAAACTAAGCATCTGCTAATTCAACTTCCATCGTGTTTGCGTTTAATGCCAAATGATAGAAAATAGTTCTTAAAAAACTTATCGCAAAAAAAGTTATTCAGTAAAAATGAATTGTAAAAATTAGCAATGTGTCAGTCATTAAGAATATCAGAGAAGAATCCATATAGGTTTTAGATAAGTAAGGATGCCGTACTTCTATGCAGAAAGTCACATCAAGCCTTATAAATATTAGTAGCTAAAAATTAATCTCTCAGTGCTTCTCCAAATTCCTATGTACGGACAGAAACGTTTTCCTAAAATCAAGCTACAATGGGCGTATTGAATGATATACCTGAGTTCCTCACGGAATTGAGACAACGCACAGATTGCGAACCCTTTGTATCAATTCATATGAGTATGGGGAGAAAATATTTGCTATAACTGAATTTTATGCGTAAATGGTGACCTTTTGTGGAAAAATGACTTATGTGCGAAACATAGATTTACTATTATTGAAGGAAAACTAACAAAATTATGATAAACAATCGTGAATTTTATGTACGGAACTGTACAATAAAATTCACGTTACAGCCATTACAGTTGGTCGGGAGTCGGTCTTAAAATACCTAGTGTCATTCTTCACTCAATGAGCGAGGTGCAGAATTGTACTTGTACATCATCGTTTTCAAGCTTCACACTGCGTGCTATTTAGCTGTGGCCACCTCTCCAGCACTGAGCTGTGACAATTCAAAATAAGATTCCACTGCGTTCTCCGAATGCTTGAATCGTGGATGTCATCCATTGAAGAATATGAGCTACGTATTTACGTAGTAAGTAGGCAAAATGATTGCAATCTCTGCCCTCAATTACTGAGCGGGAGATGCCCGTAAATAAAAAAAATTGAAATCTTTCAAAAATATCATTTATGTTTAAGTGGATTTTACTTTGAGGAAAATATATCATTTGCTATGGGTGACAGATCGTTAAGCAACATCAATTAAAATCCTAAAATATTCAGTGAGTTGCAACCTGATTTAAATAGATATTAACCTATGACCCATTCTTCCATTTAAGTATTAGTGAGAAAGGTTGGTCTTGAAAGTCGATCCCGTCCCATCTTCTCCTCGGTTGACTTTACGGTGTCAGTGGCCTCAAGTTAGAAATGGCAGTGCAATTAAATCCGTCTCGATCTGAGTAACTTAGTATTAATCGGTAACAATTTGGGGGACAATTTATGCGAGGACAACCCCCAGTGCAAGGGACTGCAGAATGATGTCTACTGATGTGCGGACGGTACTAGCAGCTCCCGTATGATTTTTTATCGCTACGACAGTGAGCTTCGGTCCTTCTGCGTCGTATTTTGTCCATTTTCTTTCAAACTTTGTTAAATCAATCTTTAACAAGTTTGATTTTAAGTACAATTGGACTTGAGTCGGACGGAAGTATCGTGTGTGCGGTCAGTTCGAGGAAAATGTAAATAACAAATTATTAGGAGTATCAATATGAACACACAGGTGCTGAGATGTCTCTGAATTCGTGAAAAATTCAGCTTTATGTAGTTTGAAATCACCCACGGTACTACCCAGCTTAGCTTCTTCGCCGGAGAATCTACTATAATTTACAATTTTTCCTATCCAAGTTTTTGTATAAATTATTTGACGAGTATAAATTTATCAATAGGCTAGCGAAAAAGTTATACTGGTTATAGTATTTTTCAAATTATTTTCTACAGGTTTCTCCTCAACAAGCTGTAAATGCTCAGTCTTGTCTCGACGAATCAAAAGTTAGTCTCGTACCACGTTGGATAATCGTTGATAGTCTTATATTTTTCATTCAAAGGTATGTGAAATTCCTAATTTAAATGTTGAAGAACTGATTAAGAGAATCTTTCGCCTTCAATTATCGAACGAGGACTTTCTGGTCGATTAGATTCAGGTAATGAAAAACGAGACTTCACAAATTGGATTACTACGAAATACGCATCAATCATCAATCCAATCATTTTCTATGTTAATGATTGAAGACCTTGTGTCTTTTTTTAACAGGCAATGAAGATGTCTATTATTACACAGGGTGGGCCAAAAGTAAGGTACCCTTTCATGAAACTGTGTCCTAAACATTTGTTAACGTATCAGTGCTACCGACATCAGTGAGGGTACCTTACTTTTGCGCCGCTCTGTATAACCGATCGATTTTCTTCCATCAAAATCATCTCACCACCCGTATACTGTATCTTCTTGAGTAAAGTAAGCAGTGAAAAGAGGATGATGCAGCTGGAATTGTCTGACGAAACCATGCTTGTGCACCGGTGGGAGTTAGCGAATACATAAACTGAAGAACAAAATCCTTTTCTTTTTACTCGTATCGTACTCAGTTTATTCAAATGTGCGAGCACCCAGGTGAGAATTTTATCTCTCGCTGCTGAGGGATAACATAAGGAAACAGAATAACATCACATAAGGTGAAGCTGCTACTGTGACCCAACTCTGTAGGAGGGCAGGAAGTTTCGACCAGCTTACTCTCTAGCGGATTTTTACACAAACACATTCTGTTTCATCGATCCGAAAGTTACACTACTGAACGGCAACAAAAACTTTGCTCGTAAGTCATTCATATGCAAAGCATACTTTAATATGATGGCATTCGTATATCATATGCGTGAAAGCTAACTGTAACAAGTTCACTTGAGAACATTGCACCGAAGAAGGTTTTCTTCGGTATCAATCCAAAATTCTTAGCTGTATCGCATATGGTCAGGTCGGAGTTAAGTGACTCTCCCTTGACTTTCGACCTGACCCCAGAATAGAGAGCAAAGTTAGCATTCGCTGCCCGCATTTGAGTGTCTGTCGACACTGTCTTCAGACATTGACAGATCGTGTGAAGGGCTCCTCAAGCGCCCTGTATACTCGCTCCGGCACCAAATGCAATCGTTCTTCTTAAGGTAAAAATACATTAGGACGTCGAATTCCACCTCTGGCCTGAAAATAATCTTTGAGAAGCGTGCCTGACTGAAGACTGTAGAGGGAGATTGGCATTTGACGCATCATTTTTCCACATAGGCTGCCTAAAGAAACTGCTATTGTTGGTGTGAGTATGAAAATATTTTGAGCTCCTGATGGTTAGTGTTTGACATTGTTCAAACAATGCTCAACGGTGGAACGTCGTTGGCGTTATTATTGCTGCAGGTCGCCAGTCTTCGTTCTCTGGTCCTTCAAACTTACGTTTCGCTCAAATTTTTGACGTAATCTTTCTCAAGTGAGTGACGTAGTCTATGTATTTCTGTAACAGCAAATTTGTTAACTATTTCACTCGAACTATTCAAATTATTTTGTTTATAATTCTAAAATATTAGGATTGCTGCTACCATGTTCAGCTAATAAAGACACGGTAATGAAGAAATTTCCTGAAATTAAACTGTCATCCAAATACTAATTATTTATTATTTTATTCGTATTTTTTCAACGCGTTTCAAAAGACGTGATGACCAATTGACGTATAATATCTTTCTAAGATTTTATCGGACATTTGATTGTTATCGGCATCATTTGATCCTTCCATGAATATGAAAATTCTCGTCGCAGATCAAGTATTAATCAGTCAAGATCTCTTTTTTATGGAAATATATTCTCTTAGCCGGGACTTGGCACACTTGTCCTACCATCCATCCATCAGAGTCTGGGGACATTGTGAACACCTGTTGAAAATGTCCGCTGCTAATAAAGAATTCAACGTATTTCATGCGAACTCCACTCTCGGCATCGCGCACGCGCTGTTTTTCAGGGGAAGAATACTCACCCATTCGAATTTATCGGATAATTAAAGCTAATTGAATGACCGCTCAATTTATTTGTTTAGGCAAAACAACAGTCGGACTTTTAATTAAGGCGTTTCCGCAGAAATTATAAATTTTGCACGCTTGATGTCCAGCTCTGCGTCGCCCCCCACCTTCCTTCGTAATATAATGCCCCAGTTCGCCGGATTAGCGCGTTCTACAAAGCTGCCTCAGGGGCTTCTAAAGCGACTATCGCATGTTTATGAAGCTCTAGAAGGCTTTCATTAGATAATTAAGTTGGGCTACAATGAGTGATGCCCTATCAGCTGCGCTATTTGCCCCCTATGCGCACTACCGCGTTCACCATCGCGATGTGCGCACGCTAATCAAAAGTTATGTGAAGCCTGTGGCAAAAATTGCAGTTCCACATATTCATTGTGCATTCACGTTATCCCTCTTTTAGCTCTGTTTTTGCACAGAAAATCGGAATTTGACGGTTTACGTACGATTAAGTTTAATGGTAGAAATAATTGGCGGTCGCACTGGGCGGCTCGAGCGTGCTAATTGGCGCTGCAGTCAGTGTTAATGAGAGCGTCTGGCAGAGTGGCGCCCACATCACGTGTATAGGGCTCTGTGTTGCTCTGTGTTGCGCTGCGCAGTGTTGCCGACCACATGGCGCATGCAGTGGTGGCCTCATGCTCCACTGCCTTCATGCTCCACTTCCTCCACTGCTATCACTGTGTCTACTGCCTCCTCTGCTTGACACTCCACTGTCTCCACTGCACTGGCTCCATTTATTCAATTGCCTCCACTGCCTTCAAATTCCAGCGCTGCCACCACTTTCACTGCCCCTCTGCTGTATTCTCCCCTGCCTTCACGTTCCACTTCCTTCTCTTCCGATTGCCTCCACCGCCTTCATGTTCAATTTCCTTACACTGCCTCCACTACCTTCATGCCCCCTACCTTCATGCCCCCTACCTTCATGCTCCCTACCTTCATGCTCCCTGTCTTCATGCTCCCTACCTTCATGCTCCCTGTCTTCATGCTCCCTGTCTTCATGCTCCCTACCTTTATGCTCCCTGTCTTCATGCTCCCTTCCTTCATGCTCCGGTGGGGCTACTGATATGAACCATGCCCTTAGTGTTATGCTCCAGCGGTCAGAAAGTAAATTAAATTGTCGCATAACCATTGTCTCATAACTAGTAGTACACAGTAGTAGTAGTAGTAGTAGTAGTAGTAGTAGGAGTGAAGTTAACGGAGGCTGCTAGCCTTTGCTTCACATAGTTCACAAAATTCAGATAAGAGCCATTGGAGTCAAGTTCTCATCATCGTCCTGCAGTCACCAGAGTAGCGAGTTCGGCAGTCCCTCAAGGGACTGTGCCGTCCCTTTGCTTCCGACCTGACTCTAGACTAGAGAGCAAAATTAACCTTTGATGCCCTCTTTTGGGTGTCTGCCAACACTGTTTTCAAACATTGACTGATCGTGTGTAGGGCCTTAAGGATGAGTTGTCACTGTCGTATTCATTTGTCCGGACGTCCATCACTTGAGAACATATTATCCTCACGCTTAGTTAAGTAGGTGATTGGTGAACAGCTGCAGCGTTGTGGGGCCTCATTCTTCAGTTTTCCTGACATTGGGAACCGGTGTGCCAGGTGAACCCTGAAACTGAGCATCTTTCGCGTGCTTAGCATCCTTTACACCCACGGGCACCAGGGGCCACACTCAGGGGTAGATTTTATCCATTAGTATTCGTACTTATAAATGCTTTACAGGGTTGATCGTAAGACTGCATTGGAAAGAAAAATGAATGCTTCGTCTTAGTTTTCGCTCATTTACTTCTGTAACCAAAGGGCTTGTAGTTACCTCAGTAGATATTTAAATCTGGCTTTTGCCAGCGGTTTCGTCCGTGGAGCACTCACGTGTTCAAGAGAAGCACAAGCACCAGCCTCGTGCCAGAACACCTTCTGCCGCTGACACGAATCATCAAGTATCGACCACTACACTACTTTTTTGTACGTAGAGTTCTTCGTTGCAACGGGAATATATTCGTTAAAATTGTTTAAAGAATCTGTCATAAGCAAAATGGCGACTGTACTTACTGGTGTAGCATCACTGAATTAATAGCGATAACTGAAAGCTGCTGTCGAAATTTTCTCAAAGTAAGCATGCGCGCTAAGGCTGATAACAAGTGAGTTGTTAAAATGTTCGGTGGATAAAATGTGATGAATGTAATTTTAACGTATGGCAGAGTGATTTTACTGTAGACGACATGAACGCAATGTGATAACTGCATAGAAGAGGAGAGACTATAGAAAAAATATCCGAGCTGACTGCACAAACCCTTCCACGTAAATCATTCACCAAGTACTAATTGAACTCAAACTCAGCGCATGATATCTATGTTGCTTACGAGTAATACATAAAACACCACGTTGTATATTTAGTCTTTTTTGCACGTGTGTAACAATTTATTAAGGAACTAGAGGAATTAGATAGGAAAAAATTCACCGGTCGAGGTTTTCGGATACCTATTGCAAATGAGAGAAACTGTGTCACAGAAGGGAGTCAGTAACAGTGATTCATGAAATAAATCACATTATTGCTCGTGAGATTTACCGGCATTTTTGACAGCATGGAGACTCAAGTTTTTTTATAAATTTAGGAAGCTCCTCGTAGGTTAAACAAGAAACATAAAGTGACCGGACGAAGTGTCAGTAATCGCTTACTGCAATTTTAAAACTTCGCAGAAAATGAGATGCACAAGTGACTCAGCAGTCAAGTGTTGGTCTCTGCAGTGGGTGAGCCGCATGTGCCTGGCGTTTTTAGACGATGGGCTTATGGGCTCTAGTAACATTCTTTTTCAAATAAATTAGATAAACAAAGGCGGGAATAGTGTAACGCCTTTAACGCGTGGGAACAAAATTTTCAAACATTTTAATATACACTGAAGAAATCGTTTTTTATTGATTGTACTTCTCCCCAAATGTTACCTTAACTGCGACTGTGAAAAAGTATATATAAATATAAATGGTAGAATTATTATACTAAAATTAATGCAGGCAAGGTAAAAGTATGTAAAAAACAAGTAAATTATTTAGTTTTCCAACATGACCTACAAACAAGTCACAATATCAACTGGTAAGATTTCAAAATTTCACTCTAATACAAATGGACAAAACAAAGACGATTTTTGGGATCCAGGGTTTTGCGTTCACATTTAGATTTATTACCAATGATAGAATTTCTCTGGTACCTACAAACCAATAATAACTTCTTTACCATGAAATAATTAAACACATAAATAAATACAAATAAACGAAAATAAGCATCCCTACCTGTATATTGGATCCAAATATACCAACCGTAACTATGGCTTTTAAAAAAGTTTTTCTCCCTTGAAACGACTTTCGTGCAGATAGTCGAGAGCTTGACCAAATATAAAAAAACCCGGATGTCTCTCATTCAACTTGATAACAAATTTCGATGTGTCAGGTATTTTCTGAAAGGCGTCTTATGCGCACCAAAATTCCGTTCTGAAGCGTTCTTATCTTGCATCTAAGGAAAAAAATTTTCACTTATGCTTTACACTTTTTGAACGCGTCAATCACATACGTGAGATATGTATATTGAAATTTATGCTTCATTTCCTATACGACACAAATCACTACAATAGCCCGAGACAAAAAATTGAAATATGTATATCTTGATAAAATTACATTTGCATAGTTGAAAGCCGGTTGCATTTCATGAGAAGATTCGAACATAGCAATTGAGAAAAAACTGTTTGATTTTAACAAAAGGACTTATAATTTTGCTATATTTTCTCGTATCTTTTGCATAACATCATTAGGACACTATTGTACATGTAGGATTATAATCAAAAATTAGGGTTACAGGCTTTTCTTATCTAGTATGTGGCCAAGAGGGTAAAAAGCTTTTGTTAATAAATGTAAAACCCAGTGAATGTTTCCAAGTATATACCCTCCAAAAAGGGACCAGATAACCATGTTAAATTAGAGACTTCCTTTTTCTAGGCTCAAAAATTCCCAATACGAGGCCTTACAACGAACTGCCAAACAGTCCTGATTGATCAGATTTCGACGTGACCCACTCTTCTGAATAACATATCTTTACGTAGGATACGTAATTCAAGCACACCTGCCTACTCTAGCACGCTTAGAGGATAATATTGGATTACTAGGCCGCCTGAGTGCCCTATAAAATGCTTCTCGAATGCTTTCCATACGAGGAAGCAGGACGAGGGAGGGGCTGGACCTCCACCTCCGTCATCGACCTGTCTCCAAATGCGAGGGTGACCACGGTCGCATTGTGAAGCATTCCCACGTACGTAATTAAGGTCGCTCTCAACAAATCTCTTCGTAATAAATACCTGCAGACCGGTCTGCTTGCTTTCATTTTTATGCAGACGTAACGCGTCTGCATTTCAAACTCCCGATGCAAGCCTACTCTCAAAAATTCTCATGTGTTTATAGGGTGTTCAATAAATTGAATAATTGAAAGAAAATTTAATAGACACCCATATTTTTAACGAGTAACGTTTGCCGTTGAAGTATGAAGCACAATGTGCATATGTTCGTCCATACTCTTTAAGTATTCATACATTCATGCTCTCCTGAAAATTTTAAATTCGGCATAAACACCCTTTAAAATCTATTCAATTGTTTCCATCGTCTGTTGTTCTCCGTCTAAAAATGCATCTATTATATGTAAAATCTATTCAGATTTCACCGGATTCGGCAGAAGAACCTATAAGTCTGGCTGGGTCTCCCAAACATGGACTTACAGTAGCAGCATGGAGCAGCCGGGGCGCAGCTAGGGGTCCCCTGTTGTCATCAGCGCTGAGAATATGCGGATTTTTACGAGCGTCGACCCTTCTGATAAGTGCACTCGGACGGGCATTTTTTTCACCGGACGATGCTACGATTTGAGCGTACAACTGGTTTTCATCAATCGCGAGCGTTCATCGACTTCACAGCTCAATTATCAGGGAATGAAACAGATTCATTGAACAACGTTGGAAGATTTCTCTAACTATTTCAAATTTAACACATCTGTGATTAGGTCCTGAAGCCATAAGAATTACTTCTCGGTAAGATGAAGTTCTTTACGAACAACCAGATTTAGCACATTCAGGTTTTACATCGGAGTTTCCCTTCAAGCTTCGAATTTCTTATGGAAACTCCGCCTCCGCAAACGCGAAGCGTCGGGGCTCCTGTATCTTAGGTCAGGGCGAGTACAGCTCACAGCCTCTCAGGGTGAACTAATTTTCAAATTCACTCGAAATAGCTGCTCCATGTGCGAGGTACCTTCCGCAGAACACGAGCACACTCTGTCTTAGCAGTTTTTGGCCTTTCTGCACCATTTCACTTTTTAGGTTGATGTGCCATCAGGGATCACACTATTACTTAACGGAACAGCGATGATTTTACTATCGTGAATTTATAAATCATAATTTCCTGTTTTCTTAAGGAAAGTCAATGAAGAACGGAAAGAATGGTCATATATGTAACATCACTTTGTCATTGGAGAGTTATGTATGTTTTAGAATAGGTTAACAGCATCGCAAAATTAGCCATCTTACAACAAATTTTGTACTGGATATCTTTCAAATACTTTCATCACGACGCGGTCTGAGTCTTGCCTGGAGTATTTTGTGACTTTAGTGTGAAGACTATTTGCCATCACAAAATCGACGAGCCAGCACCCTTCCATAGGCCAGGTACTTCACAACTTGCATTATAGATTCGTACCAGACTGAAGTTGTAATATTATTCAAATTTCGTGGTCTATCACTGCTATGTTTTTTGTTTTGTCTACATCGTCCCCTGGTTTGGATTTTTCGATTGTCAACGATCACACACTCTAAATGCTAATACACGTCTGATCTGGTAGAACACTAAGCGCGCGACAAGAAATTCTTGCGATATTACCCCAAAATGAAATCGCGACTGATTATCCTTCTAATGGCTTCAGTCGTTCTTTCTTTCCTGCGATCTTGATATCTGGATGAGATGTTCCAATAAATTCCTTGGAATGATGCCTAAAATTAGAATCCTCTTGTCAACCTGGCTTCTGCTCGCATGAGCTCAACAAATGGAGCAACTCGAATCCCCTGAGATGTTCTCATGAGCGTTGTTTTTCAAGAGAAGGGAAAGTGAGACCTTGTTTTTCCTTTAATTAATCAAGCTTAAGATTAATTACGGTTTTTTCAACAAAATACTTCAAGTGACTGCCCACAGATAAAAAAAGAGGTTTTACTCGTGCTCCCTGCCCCCACGGGCACGGTACACCTCGCCCGAACCTTGGCCAGTACCATCCTATTCCTCTGAGGTTGGTGCCTTGGTCCGGCCTGACACAGCCCAGCTATGCTGCTGTGAGCATGTGCTCCCGCAAACCTAGGGGTACCGGACGAACTAAGCTAAAATTTTCTAGCTACCGACTCCTTGCAATTACTGTGCACGGTAAACTAGGCTGAGTAGTTAAACATGAAATTCTATTATAATTTGAGATTCGAAGTTCTGATGCCTTCTCGGTTGAAATTTCAATGACTTCCAGTAGTAAAATTGAAGGCAACCCGCAAGGGTGGTGCTGAAATGCGGTGTTACAGCAACGTCTGCCATTATTAGGATGTCAAGACGGATTTCTTCCTCATCTTTTGAAGTCTAGCGCATCTGATTCTTAAATTTCTCACGCTAAACTCGCCAATTTTTTTTAGACCTTCAACCTCATTTTTATCGCGATTGATTAAAATTGGCATCTTCTACGCAGAAGACGATCTCCTTGTAACTATTCGTTGCACTTTCTCTAATAGTGAGCTTGCTACACCCATCGCCCGCGCCAGTGAGGCCATGCATCTCGTGCACAAAATTAGATGACGAGTCTTGCGTCACCATCAAATGAGGGCTCCCCTGACTAATGGTAACGATCTTAAAAGTTCTTGGACGCTTACTTGCCTTCACAGAGGGAATGGCGGGATCCCTTTCAAACGCGGCATCGTTCAATTATAAAAAGCATAATCATTGAGACCGAGTAGTTATATACACCGAGTTGAGTAAATATACCAGTCAGACTTGGCTAGAATCTTTTCATAGATTTCTCATTTTTATTATGGTGAGCGCATCACTGACGTTTATCTTCGGGCAAAAACGTAATTTTTTTCGCCTATGCAGAACTGCAAGGTCACTGGCAGTAAATGTTACATTGACAATTATCCATGGCTTTCACCTCGCTCGAGTTTGAAAATGGAGTGAATCGGCACGCAGGCTCGTGCTGCTTAAAGTGAAGTACTTCAGTGCGTAAATTATTAAGTGAATTAAACGGTCCCGGTGGTCGCTCTGAAAAAAAGAATGAGCTTTTGTTATGCCACTTTAATATTTTAAGGGTACTTTTTTCAGCAATATTTAAAAACTTACTCATAATGATATCTTCTGAAATGCACGAGTCTCTCGTCGAAGTTGTATTTTTCAACACATGGCTTGCGAGCCGACGACTGTTCAGTACATCATAATTAACGAACCGTTCTGTACGCCCAGAGAAATCTTGACTCACCTGTGTTGAAGCTTTACTCGTCAGNGAAGGTTAGCATGGCTATTCCTGTACGTTATCCTATGCGAAATGAGTGCTTCAGGTATTTTCTTTATACTAACGCTTTATTTCTGTTTAATAGAGTGATGAATTAGTTGAAAGCTATAGCGATGTGTTTTGGCCATATTGGCGCCTGGTACCTGCAACGTCAGGTACTAGGCGCCATAAAGCTAAACAGCATTCAGTACCTTGGCTTTAAGATAATTGTTACTACGTGTCCTAATATGTTAAAGACACACATGTGCGCTTCGGTTTTGTGATGAAAATCCATCGTAACTATTCCCAAAGCATTGCAAGCATTGTAATAGGGCTGGTTTTTAAGACACCTCGCTCTGTACTTGCATCACTTATTGGACCATGTCAAATCGCCTAGCTAGAGCGTCAATTCAAGGAAAAACCGTTCATGAATGAGAACTAAGCTAAAACTACAAGAAATTGGAAGCCAAAAGCAACGAAGAATCACCGAGCAGACTCCGTAATTTTCAAAAATTCTAACTAACCCAAGCCGTTTCATGAGATTAGAATATTATACAGGTTGTCCATAAAGTCTTTCCCTGATTAACCCGTCAGAGCATAGCGTACATTTTTATGCGCCTTTGATGGTGATGATGTAGAATAAAAGGTGATAACAGAAGTACAGGCAATAGAGAATTTATTGATTACATAGTGCTTTCCAATTTTACTGCGGAAATAACTTAGACATAAAGCATAAAAGTAACATAAAACCAATTCATTTTTAAATTTAGGTCTTCATATAGTGCTTCATGACTTCTTGCAGATCTTTGGAATCTCAATTACTTCAGCAACTGATTGATATTTTTCGGTTGAATTTTATTCCTAATGAACATAATCTACTAACAACTATACACATAAAGTCATCAAAATTTATTGAAAAAAGAGCTTTAGGTATTAATGGGTTAAAAAGGTCTTTCGTTAAATCGTCATTGGTTACACAAGTGTTTCACCCAGATAACCATCGACGGCAAATAAGTCATCAATCAAATATAGAAAAGTTCCAAACATACTCATATTGTCGTCTAAATGCAGGAAATAACATATCAAGAGTCTTTCCTCTGAATCTAGGAAAGACTTTATGAACACTGTATGATTCTTCATTATTCATCACTTTATTGAAATTAGCTGTGAAAGAAGTGCAGTAAAAACCAATAGTGAAATTGTAATGCCAGTCCAAAATATCATTCACAGTGCAAGCCAGTTGGCACGATGTGCTCACCTCTAAGAGCGTGTGACATGCCTAATTGCGCTGCTCTCGCTCCCCACCGTGTAAGTTCTTGAGGGCTCCGTTGTACTTACATTATTTGTCAAGCAAAATTATTTACAAGATGCAACTTAATTCTTTTAAAGTTTATTCGACCTGAAGTTCAGTTTGGAGTGAATCAAGACAACCTGATAAATTTAGGTAATTCAACATACTCACACAATTCTTGTAAAAAAACACCTATGTTTAAGAGATTCTGTTTACTATAAATTTGAACAAAATTTCAAAAACATTGAAATAATTTTTCCAAGGTTCCAGTTCATACTGGTAAAAGTTTGCAATAAATTCTACTGAATGGAGGTATTTTTTATTACTACGTTGCATAGCAGCTTAGCTCATTAAAAGCCAGAATTCTATTAGATAAAATGCAAAATGGCTCATACTTATAGTACAAAAATTTCAAATAGATTATCACTCATATAATGTTCCATTATGAGAGAGTAATGTGAAGCAAACGGAAGGTAAATATGGTCTATTTTTAAATGTGAAAATACAACAATTTTCGTTGAGGTCCCACTTGTTTAGTTGGCGGGTGACGGGTTGAAGCAGTAAATAGAAAAGTGATGTACGCTTCAACTCATGAAAGTGTTAAATGAATGATTTCTTCTCTAATAACTGATAAGGGCCAGGTCTAAAAGCCCTGCATGAAACCTATTTTGAAAAATTTAGCTTTGATTTATTTGATACAGTTGCTTGAGGCAAGGGCTTTTCTCACTTTTACACAATCAGTGACGTATGGGAAAGCCAAATAAAGAATTATGTACGACGATGGAGTTTAAAGTCAGAAAAGAACGAAGAATTATTATCGCAACTCAACTGCTGTGTTCGACATACAATATAATTATTCTTTCATTCGTTTTCTAAAAATACAAATGACACTTGAGAGCTTCAATAACAATAGCTTTTTAACAATAATTTAACAATAGGTTTTTACATTTCTTGTTTCGAATTTCACACTCGTTGGAGAACAGAGACTCCTTAGGGATGATAAACATCACGGTCAGTGCTTTAGCCGTTACCTTGCCATGCCCAGTAAATTTAATTAGCTTCGAATTGAAAGAACTATGGAATGGTTCTACTATAAAACGATAGGCTCTCTTCCAGATCGAGGAATCTTCGAATCTCACTTGGCTCATAAATCCACAATAAAATCTTACTTTTGTAGCCCCGCTGCCGAAACAGAAGCTATACCATTTTAAATATGTTGAGTGCTTGCTACTTGCCTTTGTTTTGCATTGGTCTACAGAGACTGATTTGATTTGCTCAAAATGTACCCGAAATTTACCAATGCTTGAATGATTTTGGATATTTTTTCTGGAGAACTATGTACATTTTTTGTACATCATTCATGTCAAACTTCTCATCATCATAATTTGAAAACTCCTATATATACGAGAAAGCAGTTTTGTATATCGTTTCGTGACTTGGGGCCGTTCATATTTCTACTTCCACTCTAAATGAATAAATTCAAATGTGAACTGTTACCACCCAACGACCAGCGTAGTAATTTTTGCATAATAATAAACTTCTAACTGAAATAAGAATGAACCTCTCCCGAGTTGCACTTTAATGCAAAATGAAAACATAGTTTTTGAAACATAGCACGCTAGCTGAAATCTGCGCTTCTGAAGTTGCTGAGAGCAGAAGTGTAGCCTTTTCCTTCGAGGCGCATGCGTGCAACATTTGAGTTCATGCCTACCAAAGCAAGATTTACTCCGTTTCTCAGAATAATTTGGCGTGAAAGGTCAAGTGGAGTTTATTAATAAAAATAGAGGGTGCAGCACCTCAGCGGAGCTCCTAAACACTGCTAATCCACTTACAAGATTGTCCGAAAGAACTCAATGAATTTATTCACGGGCCGTAGGAATGGGGCGCTCGTTTCCCTGATAAGGACTCGGGCCTATTGGATTAGCGCCCTCTTTATGGCCTGGGCGACCCATCGGAAAAGCTCGCGTGAACCCCAATTCCGAGGTCGTTGCCCCCTCCCCTCCCTAGCCAACTATCCCGTTTTATGTCAGGCCACGGAAATTTCACAAAACTTGGCCAGAATAAATCTTCCCTTGGTAGATTAAAAATAGGACCAAGAGTTTTTCCTGCTCCGCTCCAGCCAAATGTTCGGCTTAGGAATCTTGTATCTCACTCTGCGGAGCAGCCGTCTGCCGCTGCTCTGCGTTCCCTAACTTTGATAATAAACTTCATTCTGGCCGCGGTGACAGTCCTTTCTCTGCTCGGATGTGCTTTTAATTTCTCTTGTTTCACGGATTAGAAAGAGGACTGAATTTATTTTTCCTCCGTACGTAGCAATATTTGTTCAGGTGACCAAGTTGGTTATGATTTCTGAGCTACAATGGTGGCTTGAAATATTATCCATAGTTCTGCGTTACTTGAAAGGCTAACTGTAACGAGAAGGGACATTGAATAACGTAAATCATTGTATGTATAGAAGTGCCTATTTACTTGACATGCTGGCACAGCCAGCGACCTAACTTTTTAATAATTGGATGCGGCAAATAACTTCATTTTTTCTGTGGCTCCTATCGTCAGAATATTTCCAACAAAATAAAGTTATAAAATTTCTAAAATGATGCTTCACTAATTTTATCGTACAGTTCCACGAATTACGCTCAGACTGCAACATGCTTTTCAGCTTTATTGGCTGCACCAGAAGAAGACCCTCCAAGTTCAAGAGTTGGAATAAAGCTTTCATTTTGTGATAATAGATTGTTTTGTGAGTAAGCTCAAATTTTACTTCAGCATGCTGTATAATAAAATTTCTCAGACTTTTAAGAACAAACTTGTTTATCAGAAAAGTGGCGCACACACCGGCATGATTTGATGTATACATTTTGATGGAGCTGGCGATCCTGGGCAGTTGTCCATGTTGAGTGAGGCAGTGAGCTACAATAGGGGGGGCGGAGGTGGGGCGGCAGCTGTAGCGAGGTCCGTTTGAAGAAGTGCTGCCGTCCAAAAGAAGCCTCTCGCGAGCACGTACTCGGGCTTCCGATTGAATTTGAGCAAGAAATGGCTGAGCTACGTGGTTCGCCGCCAAACTTGAAGCCATGACTTCTCCGCCGAAAAGAGAAGCTGATTTACTTGAAGCCTGCAAATGTGGCAGTCGTAGAAGCACCCGCTTGCTGCACTGCGCTCACAGACACCGGGCTGCTTAACTTGATCAGGTCTCAAAGTTACGCGAGCTCTACCGACCAGACTACTTCACTAACCCCCTGTTACGAGCGGGCCCCTCCCCCTCCCATCTCACACGACTCACGAATTTCTGCACGCGGCCGTGTGCCTCCTGGTCGCTTTCATTTGCACTGAACTCTTCCTGAAGAAAACAAAGTTCATTTGAAGTACTGCATCGCATACATCGTTGTCGAAATACACTTAGAATCAAACACGTCACGTTTAGTCTAAGAACCTGTACTTAACTGATACCGTACTACATTTCATTAAAATATTTATTATTTGGTTCAGGTGGTAGTTTTTACTCTTTGATGGTGGTATTTGTAACCTTATTTAATTCCGTCATCAGTGGATGCAATTTTTCTGCCATGATCGTTTTCAAAAATCTCGCATGCAACTTCATTTTCAGCATCGAACGTTATGCAAATTATCTTCCTTTCCATGGGCGAAATTAGTTTTGAGTAGTGAAACCTAAAGCGAACACAACATGAATTATATAACGAAGCACATCTGTGCCTCGTTTTTGTGAATATCGTGCTAAATCCCCTCTTCTGAAGGAAAGCTCTAGAAAATGATGGATCTCATCAAGGTTGAGATTGTTACTTTTTAAAAAGCTTTCCCGCGAATGATTTGAACGCATACTGCCGTATCTCTTGGAATGCCCACCCTCGATAGTGGGGTCACAGCAATAGATTACGCGGGCGTGGTCCGTTCTACCAGAGTGCATCACAGGAAACCGTTCCAGATTTACGACTTGATCTATGGAGATCCACACACTAATTATAATTTCTTTTCAATTTCAATTGCGCTTCTAGTTTCTAGGTCTAAGTCCAATAACATACGGAGTAATGGAATAGAAGAGCACTTTGATCAAAACTCCGATTCTAATTGACAAGTTGTTCAACTGGTTTTTCCTTTTTGTTGTTGCCCGATTGTTCATGTTCCTCGCACACAGAATGAGGTACCATCATTCATCTAACATCATTGGAAAAAATTACGGATTACGATAACAACATACCTTGTTAAATAGAACTTAATTTACTTGAGAATAGGGAGCTCAGCCAAATTAATGCCAATGCAGTGGAGACAAAAGCAGCACGCGCAGCGCATGATCGAAGGACACAGATGCGGTGGCCGTGGCTAGCGTGAGCTGAACGCTCGCGTGTCGCAGCCTCATCCCCAGATAAACGCCGGAAAGCAGCCCGAATTAAGTGATTAGAAGGTAGAGGGTAAACATCGCGAGTCAGCAGAAGCAAAAGACCTGAGCAGAGTAATTGCTTTCCAGGCAAGTCTTGCCCTAATAATCTGAGGCGTTTTTCCCTCGGGTTCAGTCTGGATTATGGAATTTTTCACGCCAGTTCCGGTAACGCACGTGAACTTAGACGCGATGGATGATCATGACGACCTCAATAAAGTCTTATGAGAAAAGTAGAAGTTTATTTTACGTTTGAGCAGTGGCAATGCTTCATGCGGGTATCAAATACCAAAATTCAGACTTAGAACAGTGAAAAAAATTTTATCGCTTGATTATCTGTGACCAAAATGCCATTTTAAAATGCTTCACTTCGCTTGATTTATTTCTGGAAAAAGGTATCGAATCTATTAGTCCGTATATCTGGGCATTATGGGAGTTATTTTTCGATAAAATGAAATTTTTTTCAGGGAATGTACCTTTAATGCAAGAGATAAAAACTCGATTCACGTACACCTCTCGGAGAGGATCGAATTTTGCTGATGAGCCCTAATTGGAAACTAGGCAACATTTGAGCGACTCTCTCTACCCTGCAGGCATCTAGAGCCACACCATATACTGGAGCCTCTGTACAGCCATGGCTGTTCACAGATAAAATTTTATCGGAGCGACTTCGTTAGTAACATTTTTCGAACATGTGATCAGAATATTATGTATCAGGTGCATCAGATATGGCACATTTAAATTGAGGACATTTGAATACCTAAATTTTTTAAGTCATTTGCTGGTAAATATCATTGAACATAGAATGGTTCTGCCGTCTGCACTACGAAGAAGAGAAAATTGAAACAAATTAGCACCAAGGAACTCGATTCCTTGGATACTTTGAAGGTGGTATAGTTCAAGAATTCCGTCCTAAGCCACACTGATGCGCCTCATTTTTAGGAATATCATACATAATCTTCTGTATTGAAGAGAAGCTCTACGCCTAGGATATCGAACCCGGGAATTATCAGGCTAGGAGGTAAGCACGCTGTCATTTGTGCCACGGAGCCCCCCAAACTAGCAGTGCATAATAGAATGAAAATTACACTTACGCCTTGATGTCATGTATAATTCTCCTCAGTGTGGTTCCAGTTATGATGGAAACATAATTACCAGAGCGGTCTGCTATTAAACAGAACTCCAAAAAATGTTGGTCCACCATTGCATTTTCCGCACATCTCCCAGCAATCGAGAAATGGGCTGATCAGTGTAAACACACTGGTCCAACGCTTGGTCCTGCGTATCTAAAGTCACCCAGGAGTCAAAGAAGTGGGAATCTCCAAACTTTTCCCACAGATCATATACGTGAAACTACTAGTTACTCATCAATAGAAAAGCGTAAACACATGCTAAGGGCCAGAATTAAAGAGCAGGCGCTGAATCTTGAATCGAGAGAGTGACAGTATTCACATCTAGAGGTAGAACTTTCACATTCGTAAACGGACTGATCATAAAATTAGCTTGGAAGTGCCTATCTTCTGTGTTTTATATTCAAATATATATTCTTTTGATTTTGTTACCTCTCTCAATCTGAAAAAAGGAAAGGCACAGAGGGGAAAGTGGGACAGCAGAGTTCTTCTCCTAAGCTTTACAGCAACTTATTTTTTACTCACTACCGTTTAGTGACTGTACAAGCATACCTATATTCTTGTTTGTTACATTATCTTAATTGAGCAGTAACTTAGATATATCATATGATGATTCACAGATTCTGGATCTTCTTCAGACATACATGTATATTAGTACTACACCATTGTTCGACACCCTGTTGAAATTTTGCCTGCAGGATATTTAGCATGCGCCGTATCGCACTAACGACCATTTAGGCTATGTTTCGTGCTGCAATACATCTTATGGGAAGATGTATTCAGAGCTTCAGATATTTCAGGATTGAGAGGAATTTTTATGAGAACGAGCTGAGCTTTTAGCTCGTACGGTGTACGTTAAGAGTTCAACATATTTAACTAGCTAGAAAAATTTTTATGTTCCAACATTTTATTAACCCCCGACTCAATTCCTGGATAAAATTTACGTATGAAGAATGCAAAAATTGAGCCTGGTTAGGCGACCAGCTAGGCCTAGTGGCGCTAACTAGCCTGATTTTAGAGGCTATTAAGCAAAGTCTGCAACGTGTTTTGTCAGAATAAATCCAAGGCTGTGACCCGCCGCTGTCGTCCTGATTAAATAACACCAACAAATGCCGCTTTAGAGCGATTTATTTTAGCGAGGCCGCTACCAGGATAGAGCTATTTATTTTAGCGGCCGGGATAGATAACATCGCAGTTCTGATGCTTGCCTTTTCCTCTCCCTGTTCCCAGGCCCGCCTAATGCCCTGCTATGGCAGCAATATGGAAAATTGCCTTCAACTCCGCGCAAACTCGCCCATGCGCTGCCGCCTCTTCTTCCAGTCGCCTACCTGCAGATGGCTTTCAGACGCATGCACAGCGTAGCCGTCAGAATTATGAACTTCTAGATGGGCTTTTGAAACGGAAGGTAAGTTGGTGATTCCAAAATGCAGATGCAGTACTTTTTCCACGATTTCTTGACAATATGACATGTTAATTCAGTTTGCACTTTAACACATCGTTAATGCTATAGCATTACTCGTGGAAATGGCATTGAAGCATGTATTGTTCTTCGTTAGTAATAGTTGTATTCAAAACCTTGTAGCTACGGATCTTTGGCTGTCGATGTCTTATGTAATAATGGCAAACTTGATAAAGCCATCTTAATGATTAAACAAAACAAAAATATTTTCTATAATAAGTGTTACAGTAGGGTTGAGATTATCGCTTAGAGAAAGTTATTCCTCAATTGAAGTAGAGCTGCTGGACTTGGACTGGAACAAAACATTTGTATTCATACTGATGAAGCAAGAGAAGCATTTGCTGTACCGTGCACGCGACGGGCGCGAGAGAGCGCATTGGAGCGACAAGGGCTCGTAAATGTTCACGGTTTGTAGCTCTTCTGGAAGAATCCACATGACAAACTGGCGCTCCCGCTTGAATCACACGATTCCACTTTTTCCTTTCTTTGACTAACGGGCGGAATTCGAATGACAGAATTCGTTGCTTTTAGCATGGCTCGTAAAAAATTGGGGTTATCTCTCAAGGCGAGAAGGCAGAGAAGCCGTGACTGTTTTATCAGCAGCACGGTCTCCTCATCACACCTTCGCGCATCAAGATACTGGAGAGCCGAAAATTTTTAGCTTATATCATCACGTAAGCGAGAGAGCGAGATGGCAGGGCAAGATTTTTCTGTCGCAACTTATTGAGCATTTGCATACAGAAATGCAAGGAGCGAACGCGCTGCCGAGACGCAGGCTCGACAGGAGGTGAGGCTTGACGTCAGGTCAGGACTCGGGGCTCAGGACCAGCGACTTGCGGAGTGTGACGGTTACCCTGAGCAATTTATTGCCACATGTGTCACATCAGTCAAGAATTCAGCGCATAAATTTCCTAGCGTCAATTCAATGAACAATTTAAGCTAAGCCACTTATGGGCCCGAATGAATTTCATGATTTCTAGAGCATCCTTCAAGGTTTCTAAGCAGTAATCTCGATGCTGAACATAATGGCTGTTATATCCTAGCTTTATGATGCCACCCTGATTTTTTTTTACCTCATATTCTAATGAAATTCTATTTTCAACCTGTAAACAGGGATAAAAAATCAGCAGATAAAAGCAAACGTTCCAAAGCCCAGAGTGAGCAAAATTTTTTCTTCGAATGCACCTCATACGATTCAACCTGGGTATTATCATCTCAACCGCAAGAATTTTTTTTTCATATATTCACCAGGAAAAGTATGGAACAGAGGTACCCTAAACAGCATACAGTCTGACAGAATGATTAGAGGTATTCAAAGAACAGTTTCAGTGCAAACGTTTATTTACACTTTCAAATCACATGTTTTTTCGTCCTTTTGTATGTAATAAACTTGCAACATTAGCCCGACGATGACCCCCATTTAGGTCGAAGGCGTGGCTTATGCCTAATTTAGCTCTTGAAGTCTCATCCTTTGAGCTTTACAGTCGCCCGACCCATCCTAATTAAATCAATCTGCCCATCTGCGCGATAAGAAAATAAACATTTCTGAACGCTCCAGTATTTATGAAGGGGTTTCAGTTTGCTTACGAAAATTGAGTAATCGCTTTATTACGAGCTGTAAAAAAAATTCTTTGCACGCTGTGCCTTCAAGGAAATGCCATAGCCTTTACTTTTTAGTTCACTCTCAGCATGCTGTACTTTATTCTTAAAGTTTGAAGTTTATCCATAGCTAAGCCAAGACAGAGAAAAGGTTGAATTTCTATGCAGCGAACAACACGATGATAAAAATAGTTAGAAAATTATAAATAATACTCATACTTTGCACACATCGACTCTGACGGAAACAGAACGGTGAAATTCCGAACGGAAAATATTCAGTGCGGTGAAACTGAAAATAGCTACGTTAACTATTTTACATTTTATTCTTCCGTTCTACAAGATTGGAAAATCAATTTTCTCGGTTGAATTGTTCGAAACATGATGCCCAGTACGCGCAGCAAAAAGGTAAACTAATCATTTACATGCCCAACAAACTGTAAAGATGATCATAAAAAAAAATTTCCATCATCTTCCGCTTGTCCGCTACGCTTGTGCGCAGTACTACGAGTATAATTTCGGAAAGCCTTATCCTGATATTGGGAATTAATTTAAAATTGAAATGGTGGATTTAAATGCTACTAAAGCTCTTCAGAATATTTCTAACTCAATACTACTGTTTGTTTACAGAAACAGAACTATCTCCGGTGTGAACGGAGTTTCCAAATAGACTGACTCACCATAGTAAAATTGGTACGTGACAGCTTTTTATCTTCAAAATGAGCGAAAAAGTAACATCACCCGCGTTGAAAGATATCCAGCAGGTTTTAAAAATTTTTCTAGCAACGCTTCCTCTGTTTCCATTCAGTCCTTAGTTGTTGTTCACTTCGACGTCCTCGAATACAGACAGGGAAGAAAAGAAAATGAGTACTCGTAACGTCAGAACATCGAATAAATTATTCTAATATTTTGGAAACAAGCCAGCAACTTCTAATCAAAGTTTTTCGTGGGAACAGAAGTTTCCTCGTAAATTCAGTGACTTTAGTGGGACGTATCAAACACACGGACGATGCGACCTCTCAGCTATGCCCTAACGATTGCATTGTAACGAAGAACGTACGTGTTCACGCGTTAGTGAGAGCGGTAGTTAAAATTCTGACGCTTGTTTCACAATTTCCCTGCTTCTTGAGACAGTTACTGTAAAATCTCGCCATTTCTTTGTTTTTTTCGTATAATTCGATTTCGGTTTGAATTCTTACCAAAATTATGGGCGATCGTTTAGATCCTCATTCATTCTGAGAGAAATGTTGCTTTAGTTTTCGTTGACCCGGTTCTCGTTAAACTTCTTTGTGAGATACGTTTTACAAAAAACGACGTGCTGCTCTACTCCCTGAACTCGAGATTTCGCACATTTGTCACCGTGTGGCGGTACACGGGGGCCGTAATACCGCACATTTGTCGCCGTGTGGCGGTACACGGGGGCCGTAATCCCGCACATTTGTCGCCGTGTGGCAGCTCCTATTTCCTATTTCCGGCCGCCTGCGCCCGCCTCTGATAGCCGCGGCGCTCGTCAGGCTCAGGAAATAATCGCTGCTGCATGGGGCCGCTGGTCGACCTGCAGACCTGCAGTAACCGACCTGCAGTCCTGTAGTAACCGACCTGCAGACCTGCAGTCTCGTAGTAACCGACCCGCAACAATTGACCTGCAGTCCTGTAATAACCGACCTGCAGACCTGCAGTCTCGTAGTAACCGACCTACAGTCTCGTAGTGACCGACCCGCAACAACCGACCAGCAGTCCTGTAGTAACCGACCTGCAACAACCGACCTGCAATCCTGTATTAACCGACCTTTTGGCGTACAGTAACCGACCTGCAGCAACAAGCCTACTGACCTGCAGTAATCGACTGCAGTTGACCAGTATACCAGTAGAAATCGGCTGGACCTGTACCACTTCGGCGTAACCTGTTACGAACCAACTTGCCCTGTATCAAACCAGGGCAGCCTACGCCAAGCCTGCGGTACCTGCTTTGACTTGCTTTTTCTGTTTTACACTCGTGGCCTAATTGAAAAAACTCAAGACCTGTTTCTATTTCAGAATACGTGACCTACTTCCAAACACGTGACCTACTTCCCAACACAACACGGGACCTACTTCCCAACACGTGACCTACTTCCCAACTCGGGACCTACTTCCAGACTCGGGACCTACTTCCAGTGTTGTGCCTACTAGTTTGATGGATATTTCGCTAAATTAATTAGTGAAGCA
>VOMN01129346.1:0-19848 GCA_014899125.1 Orchestia grillus | reverse complement strand
TGATAACGCATAGCAGGACATTTATTACTTTCGTAGCGCGGTTGCTTTCTTTCCGTATACTTCACGAGCATCATCGCTGTGCTTTCCGTACACTTCACGAGCATCACCGGTGGGCTTTCCGTACACTTCACGAGCATCACCGCTCTATGTGCTACATCGTTCACTGCGCTGCGATACAGGCTCGTGGAATGTGTTCGCACTAGCCAAACACCAACGCTTTCACCACAGCGAAGAGAGTTCAAATACGGTAACCGCATCCCTAAATTCAAAATGAAAACTGCCATGAAAACGAGACATCATTATACCATGTACTACAATTGGTATGCCGCACTAATAAGCATTTTAATGCCGCCAAGATTCAATTTCCCACGAATGAACAATGACCATCAGTGTAATTACATAGAATTGTACCGCATTGTACTCAGTACTATGCACCACCAAAAATACGCTGAGGCACGCAACACCTAAATTCAGGAGTGCACGGTTCACTCGGTCACCTGAGAATGTTGATATCGTGGCAACAGGAGCGCGCCTGATACGGCTACTCTCAAGCACACGAGATATTGCATGCAGTAGAGCCAAGAACCACCTGGCGTGTAGTTAGGAGCGAAATTTTGGCCTATTGAGAGAGTAGAGCGCGCTGTAGTCTACGGCGGACCTCCGCCCTGTCTGGCCGTTACAACTTTAAAGGGACAGTCGCCATACACAGAGAGCGGGAGAGAGAGCGCTGCTCTCCCCAGCAGTTGCGTGGCGGTCTCTTGAACTCCAAGCCCAAGTTCACTCTAATTTCTGTCATCCTAAACCACACACGCGGGCACAACGCGAGATATTCATGAGATGAGGAACTAACAGTTTAGGCTTGGAAATGTGGTCAGTGCGCGGCTTGGTTGTCGTGTGCGTATTAGGCATTTCGTAGGATTCTCGCTGGAATGATTTCAGGAAATAACATCAAGTACGGAAAAGGTTTCTACGGAAGATCAATAAAATGACGAAGTAATAAAATAAAAATGTTCGAAACTGCCACTCAAAGGAGAAAGAAATGAATTAAGGACCAGGAAATAAGAATATCCGCATGAGCAGCACATTCAAAATATCCCCCCAAACTGGCCAGACCGACACGATGTTCTTCTAAATTCCATCACCCAATGCTACTTCCCGGCACTTTCATTCAATGGAATTTCAGTTATTTCACACATCGAACGACGGCACGTAAAATTCACACGAGCGAATTTAAAGTGGACCAAGATACTAAGGACACGTGTATGAGCCACGGGTCTCACAATTCGCCGATTGAAATCTCATATCAGTATGATTATGTCAATTTCAAGCTATAGGTAACGCATCATAATTAAAATTACTCAATGAAACGGGGAAAACCTAGAAATGAACCTCGCAAAGTTCAGTCGGAAAAGTAAGAAGCAATACGATAGGATGGTACCACTGTACAGCAGTCACTCAATGAGCTACGATAAGCAGGGCAAGCAGGAAGCTCATTCAAGTGGTGAGTGACAGCTTTATCTCGCACGCACGTACGCACGACGCCCGCGTGCACAACAGCCCTAGCACTCGCTGAATGTGAGAGCTCATTCAGGAAAAAGCGTAGCATGGATACCTTCCATGAGTCACGAGTACTAAACTAGGCGTAGGGCGCGTGATGCTGACGTCACGCCAAAGTTTATGGGCCTCTTTGAAAGCTTTTATTCCTGATAATCTCTACTGCAATAACTGTGCGGTGCATTACGAAGAGTCTTTGAATTGAAATATATACTTGGGCTGGCGAATCAGTTTTAGGATTAGCCCTAATCCTTCCTACACAGCATTTGGGCGGCTGAGATGAAGAAATATGTACAAGGGTGTTTGATCAGAAAACTATTATTTTCCATCTAAGTAATAAATTACAATTCAATAACGGAAACGAATGCTATTAAATATATACCGGTACAAAAAATTATTGTTGTCAAGAGTGAATCGAACAGAAAATGCTCGATTCGCTTTTTAAAACAGCCACGAACCGCCTACACACAAACACTCAGCTGAGAAATCACCATCACCACCATCACATACATAAGATCTATTTCTAAAACACAAAGCGTCACGCTAAACAGTTCAAAAGAAAGGATCAGCTGTATACGTTCATACACGGCGGGCCATAAGTTAGACCTCCTTTCAGAATGAATTATTATATCACTAGTACCACGATGGGTGCAGGGCTTTTCCAGTGCACCAGTGCTACCGTCAAGGGTAAAGGTACAGTACTTATGGCCCACCCTGGAGTATCAGTGCTACCATCGCGGGAAAGGGTCCCTTACTTATGGCCCACTCTGTGTATCAGTGCTACCATCGCGGTTAAGGGTCCCTTACTTATGGCACACTCTGTAGCTTCTAACGAAACAGAAATGCGCTCGCTACTGAGAGCTAGACCCCTCCAATGTCGTGATGCCAGAGAATTAAGTGCGATAGAACTTCGGTGCATGGACATATGGCGAGCTGGCGGCGGCTGCTGAGGCATACAATACAACGCTCAATATTGCGAAGAGACGAATTCCTAAGCACAAAAAACTTGCTGGATTTCAACATAAGTAAATCCCATTAAGCTGCCGACGGATGAAAATAACAATGTATAATAATAACCCGACGTATAAGTAAACACAGTAAGCACCCTAAATGAATGTACATAAGTAAAACAGTAAGAACTCGATATACGTTACAACTGTGGCCACCTCCCCCTCACGTCCAAGTAATGCTATCAGCAGAGCCCCACCTCCAAATGAGAGAACCATCCCCAACATCGTGGGGAGTGAGTGGGCACGCACGGGGCAGCACACGAGGAGGGGGTGAGGGGGGAGTAGCTCCACCATCAGAGGGGACTCGGTAGACAGATCGATAGGTGTCTATCCTGGCCCCGCCAGCACAGCGGCACTGCAGCGACGCGTCATCGTCCCACCACCTAACACACAGTCCTCATCTTTGCACAAATGTGCTCGTTTACAGCCTTGTTGCAGAGGTGCACCATTTGTGCCGCTGACTGGCATCGTACCCTCTAAAACTAGTTTTTAGTGTCATCGCGCCATCTCAAACTAATTTTTTCGTGTGATTCTACCCTCAAAATCTATTTTTGAGTCATCGTATTCTCTAAAACCATATTTTTAGGTCGTCATACCCTCTACAACTGATTTCTGAAGCCGAAGCGTGGGTTTTCAGTTCGTGGTGGAATGGAACGGAAGCGCGTCAGCAATTGTACTCACTGATTGTAAAATGAGGTTATCGCGTGAGGGTGAGTTAGGCTCACAAAATGCTTCGTCACAACCCTCATAAATATCCCATGAGGAAACTAACTCCAACTCTCCACTCCCCATGAGATTCCTTTCACTACTTTCACATATTGTGAACAAATTTTACCCCTTTTCCTTTAACTAGCTGCGTTATACCAGCACGTAAACGTACATCACCCTAAAGTTAATTTCACAACTGAAAGTTGATTTCACACGGAGATCTTAACTTCCAACAACTGACCATCAGTTGTCCCTACTCTAACTGGTCATCACGACTACCGAGCTGTAAAATATTGATGAGCGAAAACATATTCAATTTCTCCCCGACTACAAGTAGACTTAGGATTCCATACCATGTGGATGAGTGAAAATGCCTTTTTCAAACATGTAAATTTTTCATTTTCGCTCAGACTTTTACGGAAGCGTGTGACCAAATATTTTTCAGTAGCTAGACGATGTTTTAGAACCAAACAATGACCACTAATTGCACAGACAATAAGAAATAAGATTCATCAGGCGCCCCAGTTCAAACTCATTCAAGTTTTTGCGTCTCGTTTGGCTCGATTTTCTGACGGTCGTGCTAGCAGTGAAGCCCTTGTTGATTCGTCGCTCTAAAACTCAGTGATAAAAATATCCTTAACGTTTTCTTCCTGCCCACATACTCGAGAAGCCGACGCTGTCGTCAGGCTATCGGACTCTTCAAGTAATAAAACGAATGGAGTCAATACTTTAAGGCTTTCATTAAGCCATGCACAATCCAGTTTATAACAATGAAGCCATCAACGCGACACGAAAACAATGCTGTAGCCTGGAACAGGAGGATCTGTTCATGAAGAGTTTAACAGAGACACGTTTGTCTTCAAAGCAGGCTACTATTTCTTGTAGTATTTACTATTTCGTCCCCTGTGAACTTAACTTCTCCCTCACAGTACCGACGCCCACTCTGCCCTATTGGTACGTCTAAATTATTCGCGCCAGAAGTCTACATTTTATCACGATACACTCGTACAGCGCTTCCAGCAGCTCAACAATTGTAGAGCATCATCCCCCATAGCAGCAATACGGCAACTTAATAAGCGAAAAGAATAAGTAGATTAACATTATAACTCATAGATTTTTCATGCAAGCATGCGGAAATCATTTCCCTTTAAGAGGCTCCCCAGCTTTATATTACGTAATTCATAATAAAATTCATAATCTTGAGTAAACTTACTTTCTTCACAAACAAATTAAGCACACGAGAAATTCAGGCCAGCACGCGTTCACGAAGTAAAAGTCTTTCAAGTCAGAAATAATGAGGCTAATGGAAATATATCTGTGGAATTCAAACTTGAAACAAAAATTGAAATCGCACGTAAAACAAATTTTTCACAACTTCATACGTACGCCCAATAAACTTTTACTCAGTCGTAAGCGAAACAAATATGCTCAATTTCGTACGTCAGCCAAACTTCAACCATATCGCTAAGCAAACAAATTTTTACAATTTCGTACGTGTGGCTGATTTTTACTACGTGGCACGTCGAATTAATCCAAAAATTTCAGATGTCAAATAGATTCCCATTCGTTAAATAAATATTTACTAAGCCGTGCACGAAAAAATTGTCTACGTCATACGTACGTTTAGATATTCTGGTGCAGCGTGTCGTACTCAAAACGAATACGAATGCCGACTTACCTTCTACATGACGTCACTCCGCAATTTATTGCAGCACTAACTCCATTCATGAAACTAATCTGAAGAGCAGCATCGGCAGGGCGCCTTATGTTTAACACATTAACCTTAAAACACCTGTGAGCCCTGTACGCACTCCACACCGTGCAGTAGACATGCTACCACACGTAAACATGCTACCACACTCCACACCGTGCAGTAGACATGCTACCTACCACACGTACAATAACTTCGTTGCAACATTTTTTATGGGACATTAGTATTCAAGATGTGATTTTCTCTTCATACCGCATGACCTCATGGTGATCAAAATCTAATTTATTCATTCATAGACTTTCACGTACTCAATGACGACAGTGTGTCATAAACATCCATTCCTGTTCGAGTGTATGAACAGAATTGATGAAGTCATTACGCACTGGATGTATATTTTGTTGGATCAGGCTCACGCGCCACGCAGTCACACACTCCTACATTTCGTCACGATTTTCTTCATTGCTTGTGATTCTGCTCTCGTCAATGTCAATTTAATCTCATTGAAAAAAAACAACGATAAATCAGCGTGACTCAATCGTTTCTTTTCAAGTATAGGGAGAGTTTGTTTAAATTATTCGCATTTTAAACTAACGGGAATTAATTTTTGGTTAGGTGAAGTTATCTCACATGTTCTTTTCAAAATAATATCATAAATTAATAGTCAACACGATCACTATGTTCGAATTGGGTCTTTGTTTACTAGACGTAAACCAAAAATTAATTGAGTAAAGAACGAGTCCAAAATTGAAGACTACTTTCATATTTGCCGATGAAATCACAATTTAATGTAAGAGGGAAATAATTTATCTTGCCCTGCTAGCATGTATCATGAATACGAGACTCCAAAAACAAAGGTTATAAAATTTGCAGAAAGTGTTACCCTCAGCGCTTACGAGTACTACACTACTACATTTTACGCTTACTATGAACCTAGTCATGAATGGATTTCATGAGAAATAGAGATAGCACCAACATGAGGTCACGTCGCTATGATTATATATTACTTTGTGAATATGCTAACTTTACTTAGAGTAATCACGATTGAAAATGAAATGAAAATAAACAAATAATATTTACAGTACTCATATACATTTATTTACATTATACAAAGTCATGTACCGAATTAAAGAAGCTTATTGATGCATTATTCATAAGGAAGAAGCACTGACCTCTCGATCTGTTGTGAAAAGGTGGCTTTTGCGCAGAGGGAGCTGGTTTGCTCGGAGCTCTTTTCTGAAGCGACGTCGGTAAAAACATTTCTTGTGGTGCAGGGGGCAAAGTGCTCGACTGAGGAGCCATGTTCTGCACCATTGAGAAGTGGTCAACACACACAGCCACTTTTAAAAATATTGTTGACTTCAGTTTAACAAACAATTCTTGTATTCAGGCACTTGTCATCAAGTCATGAGCACTGTAATCCATGGGCACACGGAACAGAGCCGCACAGTACCATGCAACAAGGAGTGCAAGACGTAACTGAACTTCCCGTGATCTGGAGAGCGCCCATATCTACGAACATACTGATGGTATTCTTGCGCACTACGAATCCAAACACATCGAAACCATCATTAACTTTGACCCTACAGGCAGAATAAAAATGAACTTTATGCATATTGAAATTTGTTTTAAGTCTGTTTGTATGGATAGTTCTGCTCAAAACTCTGTATAGGATAAGAATAAGTCAAGGAGACTTCTCCCTGGCTCCCAGCGCGCAATATTTAGTCTGGCCAAACTGAGCTGCGCTGCGGTCTGTGACGTCACTATATATATATCGCCTACGACAAGAATTCAATACATTCAACCAAGGCTGCCAACCCCTACTTTGTTTTTGATTTCTTAAGAAAATGAGAGCCATGAATGTTCCAGGAAATGATGTATATGTAGTAAACAAAAGATGTTCTATCTGAGATAAACTATTTGGGGCTAATTGTAGAGAACTTCAGCCTAATATTTAGCAAAACATATGGCATTTCCTGCTGAATGAGTGGCAACTCTGGCGCTTGTGTAGCAGCTTTATTATTGGTTGCAGAACTTGAACTCTGGTCCAATAGGAAGCCTGAACTGTGTGTGTCTGGCGCACTCCCCCATCACACCCTCTTACTACGAGGGGGGAAAACATTCGGGGGTTAGCGTTTTAACGAACACACCAACACACTCACTCCCGCCAAAACCTTCTCGATTGTATGTTATGGGCGACAGTTTCCGGTGCAGGATTTTCGTCTGGAACTCTCAATGGATAATCAATGAGCAATAGACGACCAAGACGTTCGCGAGAGCAGGCCGCCAGCTTATGAGCAGAAGTGCAACAACTGGCGATTTTTAGATGGAGCGCGACTTGTGTCAATGACAGCCGCAGCTCTACAACGCAGTGCATTTAACGGTGGGGTATTTAAATCGATTCATTACGCGAACATCGACCGGCGGCATCACCACCCTAGCCTTTTAAAATCATGAACGATAAATCGTCACTCAACATAGTTTCTAAACTACATTTCCTCGTTTAGCTTCCTTTTCATTCAATCAATAAACGTTTTACCAAATTACTGCGTTTTTAACCAACGGTGACATAAACTCCGCTTATGGAAAACCTCTGCGATCATTCAGCAGCCCAACCAGCTACCCAATATAGTCTCATGAGTCAGGGATGCCAAGGGAAGCACTTTAAAGTGTTTAAAAGTGCTACCGCGGCGCTGTGTTGTACTTTCAGTGCGCCCTCAGCGGGCGACGATTTAGGGGGTTTATTTTTGGCGGCAGACAGACGCGAACGCGGCGCTTGGAGAGCGCGGACGCTGCCCTGGTGCGCTCTCTCTGCTGCTCTTGTTGACGCGTTGTGCTCAACACGACGGGTCTTGAGCTAGGTGCACAGCGCGAGCGTTGGTGCGCTGTGCATGACCTGTGCAAGGCTCTGCATGACCTGTGCAAAGCTGTGCATGACCTGTGCAAGGCTGTGCATGACTTATGTAATGCTATGAAAGAACAATGCTGTGCATGACCTACTCAATGCTGTGCATTACTTACCTGCGCAATGCTGTGCATTAGTTACCAGCGCAATGCTGTGCATTACTTACCTGCTCAATGCTGTGCATGACCTACACAATGCTGTGTATGACCTACAAAATGCCGTGCATAGTCGTTGTGGTGCTGTGCACAGTAGTACGCATGCTGTGCACGATATTTGTCAGTATGAGAAGCATACTTAAGTACGTCAGATGACACACTCTGCACACAGTAGGTACTGTGGGCTAACACAGGTACAGCGCGTACTGTACACCACACACAGCACGTCGTGTACAGCAGGCAGGTCAGCTGTGTGTTGTATGAAGACCGCTTGAAAAACATCATTCATTCACTCAAGATTCATATTTTTCATGAGATACCTTCAGGAGTTTTTCCTATGGTAAAAGCGCATGAAGTAATTGGTAAATAGGCAAGCAAATAAACATCCTCGCTTAAACGAACAGTTTTCTTACGATCTTACGTAGAGTTTGACTGCAATATGACGGCACACTCTCCCTATCAGAGCCAGGAGAAGGCTTCTCAGTTCTCTCGTTCAGGAGACGCGGGTGTAGAAAACGTCAATTTGATGCGCGTCATGCATACATACTGCTAACTGCTGACACTTCTTGTTACGTGATATATGCGCATGCTGCTAACGCTTCTTGTTACATGATATATGTATGCTGCTAACTCTTCTTGTTACATGATATATGTATGCACATGCTGCTAACGCTTCTTGTTACATCACATATGCGCATGCTGCTAACACTTTTTGTTACATGACATATACATGCTGCTAACGTGCCTTGCTGAATGACATACACACGTGTAGCTCTCATGCCTTGTTACGCAACATGTACACACGCTGCTAACGTGACTTGTTACATGACTCATGTCCATGCATATTACATAGGTGCTGTTACAAGCCACATATACCGAGTATATCTACAGTAGCATACCGTATGCGTGCATATAGTATCCGCACACAAGGTATATGCCAATAATCTTATACAGAATACTCGTATAAGCTACTGAGTGCGTACACGTACGGAGTACGTACACCCACAAGGTCATGTGCCATTTCCTACCCACGCCGCAAAGCACGGAACATTTTAGGCAGAAATGGCGTACAGGAATTAATCCCATTCTGCCGCGCCTCGACAGCGCTCGAGAAGGCACCCACACCACTCAGATGCTGCTGCTCTCTCTCGCACGAGCGTCGATGATAATTATCAGTAATTTTAGCCGCCCAAGCGTTTCCATCAAATGTTTTACAAATTGATCGATCGGACGGCGAAAAAGATGGACTAAGCACTGCCCGTGCTCAGTACAAAACAGAAATTGAAATTCTCAAATGCTACCGAGAATCCTCCCCAAGTTGGAACACTAGTTTCCGTTCGAATTTACCCATAAATAGGTAGGGTCATCCTGAAATTTGAGAGACTGCATATCCATGTGGGAAACAAAGTGAACTAAATTTTTTAAAGGGAAGCTATTTTCAGCTCTTCCTTCTGTGTCAATTCGATAAATGGGGTCCTGGTGTACAAGCAGCATTGATAGAGGCCGTCAGTTAAGTTCATCCTCCCTCACATATTCATTACGTGAATCAGCAGGAAAGTGACAAGTGCCAGTGCACAGAAACGGACGTGAAATGTGTCGTCTGTTTAGGTCATAATTCGAGCCCATTCCATGGTGTTTCTTGTATGGAAGAGATGATCGATCGTCGCGTAATGGAACCCTTCTCATTCGGGCCTACTGTATACTGAATGTGGGCCCAGTAAAATGTCAGAAAGAAATGTTAGGTTGCATTTGTACTCATTGTGCGTGTACGTAGGACAAAGACTTTGCTTAGTTAGTACACGTGCGTTAAAAACTTCGACGATTCCACGAGAGAATTGTATTTGTGATCTGTTTTCGGCAGACAATTTTTCTACGGCGCACCGGGAGTTGAAACTCAATCACTTTGCCTTCCAGAAAAATATTTTCGAAGAGATAGCGAGGTGTTGGGAGGAGCGTTGTCCAGCTGAGAATCTATAGGGGCCTCTCACTCTGGTTCAGGACGCGGCTATTTATCCTCTGTGTAAAATTTAAAGATTGGTAAATGCAGATGAATGGCAGTGAGCCCTTCCAGCCTCTGTATTAAATAGGTGGTCACACATGAAGATAATGGGAAGGTTATAAAATACTTTTGGATAACATTAAACAATACTTTTGATCAACATTATACTATACTTTTTTCCAGTCGTGAGCAACAAAGAAACCCATTTCGCCTACAAAAACATACTTACAAGTTGCAAGGTACACACTGTCACGTGTGCAGTATTACGCGTTCACTGCTACGCGTACACTGCTCCGTGTAGACAGCTGCGTGTACACTGCTGCGTGTGCACTGATACGTGCACACTGGTACATGGACACTGCAGCGTGTACACTGCTGCGTGTACACTGCTGAATGTACATCAATATGAGTTTCAGTGCAGGGCGCTGTTTTCACTTTGAGATTTTCAGCTCCTTTTCGTGTTGCTCTTTTCGTGTCGGAAGTATATTTTTCGCAATGGTTTTTATGGTCGACTGGGTTTTGAGAGGGAGATTGTTCTGTAAGTCCTTGTGTGCATTCTGTTGCAGTGAACATCCATTTATGGTGATAATTGTCCTTTAAATGGGAGTGATTATCCTTCTATGGTGGCGGTTGTCTTTTAATGGGAGGGATTATTTTTATGGCGGTGATTGTTTTTTGACTATTGGGATTGTTATTTACGGAGGTAATTATCATTAAATAAGACTGCTTTTTATGGCGGTGATTGCTCTTTCGTGAGCGCGTTAATCCTTATATAGCAGTGATTGTCCTTTCATTGAAGTTTAGTGTAAATGATTGAAATTTTGTTGTTTTGACCATCCATTTTTCATAATGTTTTTTATGGTTATGATATTCCTTTTATGGGGGTGATAATCCTTTTATAGCAATGAGTGCCTATTATATCTGTGATTGTCCTTTCACACGAGTTCGTGCTCCGTGTACACTCGTGTATGTCCCTTCACAGCAATGATCGTAAGTTTATGACAGTGATCGCCGTTTTATAGCATGATTGGTCTTTCATAGCATTAATCGCCCTTTCATAGCAATAACTGGTCTTCCGTAGCAGTGATTGGTCTCCCATAGCAGCGGCTGTGTCTTAAAGCAGTGATTGTCCTTTTGAAAAAGAGATTGTATCTTACAGCAGTGATTGTCCTTTTAAAGTAAAGATTGTCCCTCAAGGCAACACACCGACTCTGAAGATGCCCGCCACTCCAGCAGACCGCCGCTAAATGAACTCGAAGGAGGGGAGCTTTGTTCAGAACATCATCGGTGAACAGCTCGAGCTGTTCGATACCTTTCATCGAGAAGTTAATATTACATCCCTGTGCAGGGCCGTCCCATCAACAGCTTGCGTCCATCAAGGCGTTAAACTTAGGAACAGAGGGCACTCCGCGACTCGTTTCAGCGCTGTTGGGTCTCATCATGAGGGAGGTGTGTGGCCGCAGGCCTGACGCTGCTAGACATCGGTGCCTCATTGCGACTGTGTACTTATGATGTGCTACCCATCTGTGTACTTTTGTACTTCTAAAGTTAACAATCATCCCCACAGGGCAACACAACCGCATCCACACACCTCCACGCTCCCCAAGTGATGCATGAACAACAACGCGAGCAAAAATAAACACATCAAAAACACATCAGTTAAAATAGCCACACGCACACCAGCTGCGGCAGGTGGTGCTTCACACGCACACCAGCTGCGGCAGGTGGTGCTTCACACGCACACCAGCTGCGGCAGGTGGTGCTACGCACATCACGGGTAGCAACACCAGCTCCAACAACAACACAACAAAAAAACTGACACCTGCAAAAAAAGGTCACAACAGCGAAGGCAGCAACAGCTGCGACAACAACCTCACCAACAACGCAATCAACAACGGCCGTCTAGCGAGCCCGCCCTCTGTTGTTAATATTTCTGTATTATTGTTGGCGCCGTTTGTGCCTGTTTTTATGTAGGTGAATTATTGTTGTGTTTGTTACTGCTGTTGGAGCTTTATGTTGCAGCTGTTGTTCTTGTAGGTGCTTTATCTTTGCACCAGTTGCAGCTGTTATTGATGTTCTTGCTGTTATGAGGGCACTGGATTAACAGGAGGTACAATAACTGCCACTGTACATACGTTCTGTTTGAAATTTCAAAGTAATTTCTTCTTGAGTGAACCACTTTCACTGCGTCCACGTACACTTGCACAGCTGCTGTGCTGCTGCAGCTGTTAATGCATCACAGCGTTGGGTTCTAATTAGTGCGTCGTGTCATAAACTAGAAATGATAATTAATTAACTGCAGCAGCGGTCCCCACAACTGCGGCTGCTCAGTTGTTTTAGCTGCTGGGCCTCTACACGCGCGTACATCTGCTATTGAGACAGCAGCTGTGGGTACTATTATGCCTACTACAGGTGTTTTGCAGGGGCTCCTAAAATAAACGAGTTTTTCTTAAATTCTCACCCATTCTTCGTAACGGACAATTATCAATAATTATTAATCTGAAAAATACAGTGGTTTAGCATTATTTATCACTCCAGGCTAGAGCCCCATTCCAAATTTTCCCAAAGTTTCGTGTATTTTTTCTCTAGCGAATGGTAAAAAATTAGGCATGTTAAAATCACACCTGTTCCAAGAGCTTCAGGAGCCTTCTCAATGACTTCTTGTATTCATTCGTGCATGAAACTAAGCAAGGTACAAATTAATTACGAGAAAGAGTCCTCAAGATTCGATCGACTTAGCAAGTGAGCTATGTTTCGAAGTGATAACTAGTACCAATCTACGATGAGAAGTGTACAGCTGAAATGGATCAGCACGATCTGTCTCTACAGAGGTTCCATTGGGAATCTTTCTTCCATACAAACCCATTCAAGTCATTCACTGCTTCTCATTCACCCAAGTATAGAGCATCGCCTTCGCTCACCGCTTCCTCTGCATTCATTGCACTCACAATGAACACAATGGTAGTTGTAGATGACAAAAGACCTGTAGAAAAGAGCAGACATAGATTTCCTGTGCATCAACTGCGCGCTGGTTGAAAGTGCAGCGCGCTATTCTCAATCTGCTTCAGGGCCACTCACATGCTGACAGCTGGAAGTGAAGGCTTATGGTCGATGTCCAAGCTGGCACCACCTGTCGTGTGCCCTTCTAAATCACCTCTTTTGTGTCGCAAAATCGCAAGGTCGCCGTTGACGAATTAAAGGCTAAATCAAGTTGCCCCTCTTCCCTCTCTTAAAAAAAGACGAGCTTTATGTTCAGATCATCATCGGTCGATCTGTACGTATAACGTAGGGCGTTGGTAACAGGTGCAGTAGCGCACGCTCTCGCTATAATATCGGACAGGAATTTTAGTAACGATCACAGTTAGCTTCAAGACTTAACTGGCTAATTGTTGACCTTTTTTGCTCAGTTTGACAGCAGAGATCTTTCACGCGATGCACAAATTCGTGAAGGATGACATATCTCTCAGGAATTTTTCCAACGGGTTCTCAACAAATTTTTACACTTCTTTAATCCTCGTAAAATTCTTTCTTTAGAGTGCTTGAAATGCAAAGTTGGTGCAAATAATTCTTTAACCATACCACGTAACTACACATTTACATACGTGCGAGTTTAGGCGCTTGGCAGGAAATCTTATTTTTAAGATAAAAAGGAGTACCAACGTAATCACAAACATTGAATCGCTAAAACGTTACGGATCTTGAGAAATCCATCCTCGGTGTTTGGAAAATGAGCAGTTTTTAGGAAACGATTGCACAGAAAAACGAAAGTGAGACAGTGCTCTAAAACATAAACAAGAACAATATTAATAAATAGATCGTTATTACTTATAACCTGAGAAAAATGAATATATTGTACAATAGCTACAGAGGGACCACACTCGTTGACCACAGGACCGAATTCGAAAATGCACGAAAACTATAAAACGCAGAGGTCAATAGTCACACCGACTGAGGTTAAAGTAATAAAAATTTGCACCTTCAAGTGGGTGATATTTGGCTAAACAACGTTCCATAACAGATGAGATGGACAGTTTTGCGTGGTTTTATTTTGTTTGGAAAAAGACTTCCTTATGCAGAGCGCATCATACGAATATTTGGAGAGCAGTAGTTCCAAATATTAAGGCTGCTTTGAGCAATCACCAGTATATTTATTTATACACGGCACAGCTGCGCGTCAATACGTCAGGACCTTCTCTTGAAAAATAAACTTATGTGTATGTTATTACGAAAGAATGTACATGCACTTATTAGAGGGAAGCGTTTATGGACAACCGATGAAATACTATACTAGATTTTTCCGGTTTTAGAGCCAATGAATGGGAGTTGGTAGAGTAACCATAATTTCGGACCACCGGTGAAATTATCTTTTATTCATGCATGTGATGAAAAATTGTCCTTAGTTTTGCAGGTTTTTCGGAGCTCAAACTTTAAGAGTAGGAGCATGAAAAAAAATAACTATATCATTTAGAATGGCTGACTGGATACAGCCACCAATAAAAAATGACTCGTGGCAGACTATTTAAATTAGAAGACAATATTATATGACACACGTCAATATTATATTCACACATATCTGATAGCAATAATATTAAACGGCTATGAGATTTCACCATAAGTAATTAATTTTAAACAGCTACTTGAGGCTTCTAAACCTTTGAGGTTTATTAGGAGCATATTAGGCGTTCCTAATATTAGATAGAAGAAGCACACTGACATTAAAAGGTTATTAGACGTCACAAATTTTAAAGGGTCATCAGACGTCATTAATATTAAATGACTATTAGATATCATTAATACTGAATAGGTATTAGCATCTTTAATATTGAATAGCTGTTAGATGTCATTAATATTGAATAGATATTAGCGTCAACAATATAAAACAACTTTTAGATGGGACTAATATCGAATGAATATTACCATCCACAATTTTTGAATAGCTGTTATATATCACGAATGTTGGACGGCTATTTCTAATCAGCTAATGTAAAGCGGCTGTTAGATAGTTATTGATCACTAACAAGTCATGATTAACTAAAGCAAAATTAGCATCGCATAAGGCATTCAACAAACAATGAATTGACTCATGTTGAAATAGTCAAAGTAGAAACAAATTTAGCGAAGCAAAAATGCATTTACAAATTGCGTGAAATGCTGTCATTAAACGAATAGCTGTATCTGTAAATCAACGAATAGCTGTAGCTGAAACTCATCTGAAATGTAACTCTAATCATTGGGCTTAAATAAGTTTGTAGCTGTAGTTGAAATGTGACCGAATAGCAGCAGCTCGAATACGAGCATAAAAGAAATGCAGAGCTCTAAAGCGAGCAGGGTCAGTTTTTATCAGATATCTAATCTTTTGTTTACGTGTTGCATTTCCGAGAACTGCAACCGCTTTTTTTCGACTTTCAACTGCATTCGCGGCCGGGCCCTGAATTATAGATTAGATTATTTTTCAAAGGTGCGCAATGAGACTCATAGAAATTTCGTGAGTAGCCTGGAAGTCTGGGGATGAAGTCATGTCAGTTCATTCAGATGTTACTGAGGTACCCAAAATTGGCATAAAATACTCTAGTAAAATAAGCAAAACAAACACAATGCAACCGTAACATTTTTTATGACATTTTCCATTTGCTGCAGTTGAAGTTTCTGAATTGATTTATTTTCTTCATTACATGACGTGCGAGTCAACCGTTGCTACTGAGCAATTAATAAAACTGAACTAGCCCTTAAATTATAGATCCCTTGCCCATATTTATTCACGTTAGATGACTACGTCGCGTTTTTCAATTGCACGTCAATTGAAGCGAATATACTGTATTTCACCCGTTCTCGATTCATCGAGTGAGAAGAACGGATTGGCTTTATATATTCAACACTTCGAGGAAAACAATGAATAGACTTTCACCGATACAAGCAAAAAAAATAAGTGAATTTAGTTTATTCTCTCTACATCGAGCATAAAAATGAATAGACATTCGGTGAATATCAATCCATTTAGAAATGAGGATGAAAAGACCTTCTTCTATTTTCAATTTTTCGAGTGATGAGCATATGCCGGCTAGATATTTCTTCTCTTTTCACTATCACACGTCTGAGAAAATGAGCGCTTCAGCTCTCTCCTATCATCAGCGCGTGAAACGTGGTAAACATGCAGACACCCTCGAGCTCGTCGACTCACACTCAAATAGAGCAGACATGAAGACAAGAACAAAAATGGAAGGCTCTCGTAACTCCTACAATGGCAGAAAATGTTGCCTAAATTCCTCTAAAAATTCGAGTCTTTCATTGTTGCGCGTCGGAATACTCAGCATCTTTAATACATTAATACCTTAATATTTGAACACCTTATTACCTTAATACCTTAATATTTTAACACCTTAATACTTCAATACCTTAATACCTTAATATTTTAACACCTTAATACCTTAATACTTTAATACCTTAATACCTTAATACTTTAATACCTTAATACCTTAATACTTTAATACCTTTAATACCTTAATACTTTAATACCATAAAAGATGATCTGTTTCGCGTCGGAATACCCTGCATCTCTTTTAACTTCAAATCACAAGTGAAGAATATTTATTTCCAAACGCTTTCGTTCTACAAATTTTTCTCCTTCGGTTTTCCTTTTTTAACTTACAGCATCCGTGAAAAATTCTGGGGCTCGTGAATTGTACGTTTTATTAATGCGCGTTTTGGTTCTTCAATGCTTTGAGTAGGTGCCATACACCCCTGTAATATTAATTCAACCATTACGACAATAAACACAGCAACAATAAATAACCATGATCATTTCCATGCTGATGATATTAACAAAAATAATAACAACAACGACAATAAACAAATCCTCGTAATGATATGCAACAAAATATCGAAACAGCCTAATATATCAAAAAGCAGCAACAGCAGTGGATATAATGTGGTAAAAACAACATCTAACTAACACAAATAAGAGCACGCGCTTCATTAGGCTTCTAGTACCGACGTCTCACAACCTATAAATTGCACACATTTTTCGGACCGTCTCCGTGTTGCACTCGCGCCCGACCTCCACTGCAGTGTACTTCTGGCGGCAGTAACGTTAAATTTTGCAATTTTCCCGGCGAGATGCGCATTAAATAATGGAGAAACGACCACAACCTAAAGAACTTGGGTCTAAAGAAGGTTTTCAGGAGCTGCCTGCTAAGGGTTTGTTCCTTGCTTTGTGGGCATAACACTAGCGCGCTGAAACCCTCGCTTTGAACTTGGCGTCCTGCAGAGACAAATGTATGTGTGTACTTATGGCGCTGTAAATGGTTGTGCTGTATTATAGCTACGGAGCTACACGCGGCAGGTTTGGGGGGACTCTCTCAATGAATGAGAGTGGAGAGAAATGAGAAAAAAGCTGGAGTTTAACTATTGACTTCTGTCTGAATGTGCCATCCATTGAGGCCTATGAATATTGTGTGAGGCCTATGAATATTGTGTGAGGCTTATGAATATTGTGTGAGGCTTATGAATATTGTGTGAGGCCCATGAATATTGTGTGAGGCCCGTGAATATTGAAATCATACAAATCCAGAAACTCCGGAAAGAAGTATCTGGACATGTATGTATCCCACAATTCAAAGCTTAAATTGATTATTTTTTTGTTCCAGGAGTATGAATGAAATATTTCTTACCTCTGGACAGGCAAAGATGTTCTACCGTACGCGACGACCTTTCTTTTGATGGAATTTCAGTGGTGCGCTGCGATGCATCGCATTACGTCGGTCCAACTCACAGAGCGCTTTGTGGGGCACCTGCTGAGCGTGACGTCGTATCAATCAAACTGGTGAAGTCTTCGTCAATTGTCTCTTCTACGCAATAGGCTACATTTCATTTGCAACAATTTTCCCGTCGTTGAATGATTTCCAACGACCAGTTTAGAGTTTCTCATTCATGTTAACTTGATTTTAACCTCGATTTTCGTAGTGTCTTTTTTTTCAGACAAACTTCCTTTGCTTTCAGGCGCTGAAGCGCTACATTTTTTTATGCTACGTTGTCAGTTATCTTCAAAACCGAGCTACAGCTTTTTCGGCGTTGCGTCTGTTGTTAACCTATTAAAATATTCTTCTCAATGCCCAATTAACATTTTTTTTTGCAGAGTCGGTTGTTGTTCTCCAATCGGTATCGAGATTCATGGACTAAAATTTGAGGGCTGTTATTAATGAGACATTACGAGGCGAACTTCACATTAAGCCTCCATTTTTTTCAATGTTAAAGGCGTATTATTAATGAGACATTACGAGGCGAACTTCACATTAAGCCTCCATTTTTTGCAATGTTAAAGGCGTTCGAAAGACTTCGAATCAACAACGACCGAGCAAAATGCATTTCTTTGATATTTTAGTAACGAGGTAAAATTACTAAAAAACGGACCCATTCCTGCACTGCAATGCACTTTTTAAGCGTAACAGGTACCATCTCTAGAGACAGGTTGCGTTGTCGAATGACTTTCCTGAGGGACATTCGTTTGAAGGTCATATTTATCACAGATTCCTTGCATGTACCCACTCCTACAGTTCAAAATGCTTATCAGTAACGTAACCTTGATGAATATGTTGACCTGTGTTGACTAGCGTGCTCAGATTACGTCTGGAGCCAAAGCCACTGTAATATCTGCTGCTGTTGATGCATTAAGAGGTGCGTAGCAAGTCTTGGTCTAATCAGGAGGACGCTATGGGGTGCGGCTGACTTTTTCCAAGGTAAAATGCCTAGAATATATCTTAGATGTTTCCTTGGAATCAGCAGATTCTAAGTCCATTTATTGCTTGTTCAAAATTGGTTTTAAGTAAAGCGGGTGACTTAAACAGATCTAATTCAGGATTCTAGTGTGCATGAAATGGGTTTCAGATCGATTGACTCGAAACAGATTTTTCTTAATGTCCTTGATACACATAAATAAAAAAGAATGAAGCCCCACGTTGAGGGATTTCTCTTTTGTCACAAATTCCGAAGCAACTCGTAATCCTAGGCTATGGCCTCACAGAGTTTAACTTACAGTATCTGTGCAAATGATATTCATTTCAATCGCGTCTCAAATAGCGAGTCCATGAAAAACCATTTCGCTAGGGATACCTAAAATGTAGATGTCATTAACGCAAAGGTGACCAAAATACATCAGATTGATTTGGGGTAAATAGTTTAAAATTTCAACTGATGAGGAAGTTGATTTAAAATGCTAATTGCTGAAAACTTTATCGAAGTGTAAAAATTGTTGGAAAATTCAATGTAAAATTAGAATGGCAAAGAATGTTGATTCATAGTTAAGCTGATTTTTACTTCGATTTCAAATCTGAATTGATAAGAACATTGTTCTCAAATTAAAATTACTGAATAAAATTTTATCTGCGATAAAAATTAACGAACCGGTAACTTAATCATAGAACCGCCGGGCGAGTGCTTTTTCCCCCTAGAATTTATTTGGACATGACCTTGACATCAAAATTGGCGAGAACGTCGTCGTGTTGTGGCTGCCAAGGACAATGCCGTACGACAAGAGCTCGTATGGACACAGGCGTACAGAGCACTCTCTTGAACACGCCGAGTTATCAACTCTCGTGTGAGTGAGAGTCCCGGCATATAAACAATAAGAACTGCTCTTATTGCTGACATTCGTGCGGTGCAAGAGTGCTCTTTTCATGGGAACTTTTTTTGGTGTGACTCTCACTTCTCGCCTCAAATTAACGTGATAGGGTAACGTAATAGGGTAACGAGATAGGGTAACGTAATAAGGTAACGAAATAGGGTAACGAAATAGGGTAACGAAATAGGGTAACGAA
>VOMN01129344.1:0-24994 GCA_014899125.1 Orchestia grillus | reverse complement strand
CTGTATCTGATGTAAATTACTTGTGGTGAATAAATGTTTACAAATGTTTTCAAATTTCTAAATACTTTTCCACAGAATTTTTTTAGCGAGTTCTCGGGATACTTTTCCACACATTTCTCTAATGCATATACTTTTCCAGATATTTCTTTAGATAGTTCTCCAGATATTTTTTTCGATATTTATACAGCTATTTTTCTAGCTAGTTATCTATGTAGCTATTTCTCTGCGAAATGTAGTCAAAGAACATTGGCTTAGCCACTGCATATAAACTTATCGTCCGTGAATGTAGCGTGATATGTAGGAGAATGACCTGCCTATGGTGAGACATGCTCTCAAGAAGTAGCTCAGAAAGGCTTCTTTTTTGCTGACATGGAATTGCTCACGAAACCCTTCAAAATTCTCACACGTACGAAATTATTTAACGTGAAACGTTCCTCATAGTTTTTGTTACTTTAGTTTCTGATATGAAGCCAACTTTTAAAATAAATAAATTTTTTTACTACTTCTACGAGTTCCCTACCCCCTCATCAATCGATTACTTAATTCACACACTTATTATTGATTTCACCGAAGGAGCTATCAAGACTCAGATTCTTCTCACAGATTAAAAATCGTAGAAAAACTACGCAGTGCACGTAAATAATTTTAAGTAACAAGCTGAGTGCTCAACGACCGTGAAATTCGAGCTCGCGTTCACGATTTGGGACTCTGAATGCGACAACTTGAGTTTTACTGAGCTGCTGAGGTATCTTATTTGACTTGCACTCTCACGCGCAAGTCAAATAGGTAACTTTAATGAGCCAAGTTCTCCCCCGAAGACGGGGGCCATTTTGGTTTATTTTTAGCATGACGGGATGAAACCTTGAAAAGAGACAGATGGAAATCGCATTCGTTTGTGTTTACTTAAACTGGGAGCCTGAGTTGACAGAAAAATTGAAAGCCTGAGTTGACAGGAAAATTGAAAGCATGAACTGTCAGGAAAATTGAGAGCCTGAATTGACAGGAAAATTGAGTGCCTGAATTGACAGGAAAATTGAAAATCTGAATTGACAGGAAAATTGAGAGCTTGAATTGACAGGAAAGTTGAAAGCCTGAGTTGACAGGAAAGTTGAAAGCCTGAATTGACAGGAAAATTGAAAGCCTGAATTCACAGGAAAATTGAAAGCCTGAGTTGACAGGAAAGTTGAAAGCCTGAATTGACAAGAAAACTGAAAGCCTCAATTGCCAGCCAAACGTTGGTTGCGTAGCGTGTCTGGCTGAGACGCAGCACGTGAGTAAAATGGTGCACGTTTTATCGAGTGCTGAACACGAGTCTCGCTTCCGGTGCGCTTGAGTCGAGGCTCGGATGCTTCAGAACGGCTTTTAACAAATGCTTAGAAGAATTATAAAACAATTTGACCTAATTTAAAATTTGTTTCAGAAGACTCAAAGGTATGAAAACTGACGCTGTACTCCTGAAAATAGCGATGGTTTCATTTTGTGAAGCGAACGTCCTGCATGAAAGCTAAAGGCCCACAAATTTTCAGCGAAAGAAATTGTTAAAATTCAGTGTCGTTATTGAGCCCGAGCCAGACTTTAATGTCGTAAATAGCATTTCGCTGTGGCCGATCTTGTGAGAAAAAAGCGGTATGCCTCCTGAGCAACCGTCCCGCCGAGTGCGGGTTTGAACCCGTGCGTTGAGTGGACGATCTTTCCTTAAAAGTCAAGCAGTATAAGTGAGTGGCTAAGAAATTTTATTTCACAAGAGGAAGATTTCGGGAGCGAGAGAACTAAGAAGCCACAGAGCGCGAGAGATGTGACCTTTTCAAAAGGCTTTCGTCTACAAGGTATGTGAATGTGTTTGGGAGTTTTTTCTTCAAATATTGTATCTTAGGAATGAAGAGCGATACACAAATTTCATACGGAAGTGCTCAGACGATCAAGAAGCCCGGCGATGGAAAGCAACACTCACCTTGCGTATCATGGAGTGTAATTTAAAAAAAAACACTTCATTTCACCCTTATAATGATGCATATACCAGGTCTCAATATCGGAAGAAAATCTACGGTAAGTACTACCAAGATTTAACTTACAATTCAGTAGTTTCAAACGAGTCAGAGAACTCATTATACAAAACTCAACCTAATCATAGATAGTATCATTAATTATACCCATATGAAACTAAAAACTTGTAAATACCATTTAGGAAGGGCCTATAGGTAGATTTGTTGGAGTTCATGAGCTCGCAATGACCTCCAACAACAGAGCATTGCACCGTAGAAGTAAATGGTTATTTTAACCGATGCTAATCTGCGATAGCTATAACGATGGGTGCATTGCTTGTTACTAACACTTACTACATTAAACTGCTTACTAAATTTCACCCAGCATATTGCGCAAGCCGTACGGTAAACTGTAATGTACAGGGTACTTCTGTATTGCATCGTGGGAACCATTGTGGCCAACAATTATCCAATATATACTACATGCGTACAATACCTGCTACATAAGCACAATGTATACTAAATATACACAATATTTACTGCATGTCCAGCCACCAGTTCAGTTGAACTATTATACCAACAGAAACGCATGTTGCATGAGCATCAAAAGATAATTTAGATGCAGTCCGCAATGCACGGTGTACTACAATCGTACTACATACAATTTCCACACGAGGGCGCGTTAATAACTCAGTGAAGTGTTGCACGTACAGCGGGGATGCAAAATCTACGAACGAACGATTGCTGCACACGTTTTCAAGAGTGCGGTGCACTCTACGTATGTACATGCGAACGCTACTTCGTCTCCCAGCGCTATTAATACCGTACGAATATTAGTACTATTCAATGCGTCGATAGATGCGCGCAGACGCGTGAACAAGGGTAACGTTGCTGTCCATTTTCTGCGAGCGTTAAGTTCATTAATATATGTATTGGACACTAGAAAAGTCGGACTTCCCTCGGGCTTGAAACTGGAGTCTCATACATTTTAGAATCTAGGTTTGTTTTTTACAAACAATGCTTGGGCTAGCGGGAAAAATACCCTTGTTTTTGTAAAAAATACATGGAATACTGGAAAAATGCTCGTGTTAGAAGAAAAGTACTTGGGATTGCTGGAGAAATGTTTATGATAGGTGGAAAAATGCCCATCCTTTGTGGAAAAATACACGTGATTTACAGAAAAATGCCTGTGCTTGGTGGGAAGATGCCCATGCTCTGTGGAAAGATGCATGCGCTTTATAGAAAATGTCTCTGCTTCGTGGGAAAATGCCTGTACTTGATAAAAAAATATTTGTTTTGGCGGGAAAAAATCCTGTGCTTAAGGTAAATACCTATGCTACCGGGAAATATACCTGTGGTGGGGAAAAAGGCGTAAATAACATTAGGCCCTAAATTATAGAAGAGCTTTATGCCGTAGTTTTTTATGAGCATAGTTGGTGATATTATCGATGGCTAAGATGAATTTTGTATTATGACCACTTTGTATTATGACCGCTGACCTCCTTTTAAATTACCAAATTTTAAGTTAAATATTGGTAGTAATTTCCGTAGATTTTTTCGATTGTTTTGACTGATGTTGCATGCATTGTTATAAGGGTGGAAGAAAGTATTTTTTTAAAATCACACTCCAAGATGCAAAACGTGAGTGTTGCTTTCCACTACTGGGTTTCTTTTTAGAAAAGATATGTGTTTTAGAGGGGAAAAACTGTGCTAGCTGGAAAAGTACCCAAAATAGCTGAAAAATACTCGTCTTTGAGAGAAAAATACCAGTGCTAGCGGGACGTCGCGCTATTTCGAGCGTGAAGTTTTGTCTGTTGTAGCATGGGCCTGTTATTGGACCTCAGAATTTTTATTTAGGTGAAAATTTCTTTCCTTCACAGTGAATATTTCTGCTACGCTCATTACTACAACTAATACTACTAATAATTTTGCTACCACTACAACTACTACTTCTACTTCTACTACTTCTTCTACTACTATTACTACTCACATCACAATTTTTGTCATATTTTAATAACACATGATAAAAAAGACAATTATACTCCTACTACTAATAAAAAGCATTATAACACATTCGCATTGGTAACTTCAGGCACCAAATTTAAAGTACTGTTTTGTTATCTGGATAAGCAGAATATAGTTTCGATAGTCAGCAAAAATTCTTGATATTGCAACTGATTTACACCTCAGTGAATCGTCAAAATGAAACTGAAATTCAAGCACGGAAACAACAATGGATGATTGCGAAGATCGTATAGTTTTGATGATTTAAATAAACTCCCATCGATGCGAAAATTCTTTACTTTAAATTTCATTAGCATCTAAAGTTTTATAAAATGAAATATTTGATGCGGACAACACTAGGCAAGCTCTCGCGCAGATGCCGGAGACATGAAAATTGAGTTCTAAGGATTTTAGAATTTATTTGTTGGTTGGGAACAAATTTCTCTCCGGCATCGAAGACAGGCGCTGGATGCTGGCGTCTCTCTGTTCTCTTCTTCTCTTTCCGCGCGGTGGTACCAGCGCTACAGAAATTATCTTGCAATGTACAGAATTATTGGAAAAAGTCATCAGGAGGTCAGTGTTTTGAAAAATTGAAGCGGTATTTTTATGAAGTCAGTGTGATTTTTATTCTACTTTATAATGCATACCTACAAGAAATAAAGCTTGGTTTCAACGTTTCGGGAAAGTTCTTACTGTACTTATAGAAGGTTTTCAAATTTCTTGAAATTTTTATATCTGGCAACACTAAAACTGAATTTGGTGCGTCAGTAAGCGTCTGCACTTGAATGTGGGAGGTTGTGCGCGCATAGTACTCTTGTTGTGTGCTGGTTGTTTCGTGCATCCGTGTACAGAATATGATCGAAGAGGGTGCGATAGGCAGGGAAAGAGGCAATTCAATCTCGCGTTCACGGTAGTCGAAAAGTTGGAGTGAATCGTGTACTGACGAAAAACAGACGGAAACTGAATTAAAATAGAATTTTGTTCGTGAATGCTCCCGAATAAATAGAGTACTTTGATGAACACAAATTGTTTTTTCCTGCGTTAAATTTCCAGTGAATTTTCCATCGCCTAAGAAATAGTTAACTACATAAAAAATGATTCGTCTGTGACCAAATAAAAAAGAAAAAAATTCGTGACATTTATATGACTGAAATGTGTATTAAAGGGACATATAAAGCTGTTTCATGTCCCAGAGAATACTATAAATGATCCCAATGGAGAATATTGTACAGAAACTCTTCAAACCTTTAACGACAAAACTATTCTTGCGAAAACGCTTCATTTAGCTTTGTTCGAGAGGCTATTTGCAGCCTTACGTACATTACGAATAAGACTGCATTTAGCTCTGTACAAAACACTAGCAGCAGCTGTATTTGAGAGGCTATTTGCAGCCTTACGTACATTACGAATAAGACTGCATTTAGCTCTGTACAAAACACTAGCAGCAGCTGTATTTGAGAGGCTATTTGCAGCCTTACGTACATTACGAATAAGACTGCATTTAGCTCTGTACAAAACACTAGCAGCAGCTGTATTTGAGAGGCTATTTGCAGCCTTACGTACATTACGAATAAGACTGCATTTAGCTCTGTACAAAACACTAGCAGCAGCTGTATTTGAGAGGCTATTTGCAGCCTTACGTACATTACGAATAAGACTGCATTTAGCTCTGTACAAAACACTAGCAGCAGCTGTACGACACGGGACTGTAGAGTGTCCTTCATCAAAAGAGAGTTAAGTGCTTTGGTTTGCTGTGAGCGTTGCTATTAAGTCAGTCCACCAATAAAGTTCTTTGAATACCAATGAACGTTAGTCAAGAAATATATTTTCCCAAAATTTGTTGATTCTTGTTCAGCGAATTAGAATCAAACTAACTTCCAAATGTCAATGTCGAGTCTTCCAAGAGAGAAACAGAAAATTTTTTATTGCATTTTGCGGACAACATTCTCGTTTGTGTCAAGAAAATCTGTGTAGCCAATCACACACACATCTGTGTAGCCAATTAAACACATATCTGTGTAGCCAATTAAACACATATCTGTGTAGCCAATTAAACACATATCTGTGTAGCCAATTAAACACATATGTGTAGCCAATTAAACACACATCTGTGTAGCCAATTAAACGCATATCTGTGTAGCCAATTAAACACACATCTGTGTAGCTAATTAAACACACATTTGTGTAGCTAATTAAACACACATTTGTGTAGCCAATTTTATTTCCCTTTTGATTTTGGGCTGTGAACATGAATTCCGGTTTCTGGTATCCGAACGAAGTAAAAAAATTAATTTTATCCCTGCAACCTTTACCTTTATAGTCAGGTCAGTTATTTTTTTAAGTTTGCCTTTCTTCTTTAAAGTGTCAGTAATACGAGTATCATTTAATACGATAATGATGAAATAGTAAAGCTTCCTTGGAGTAATAGAAATTTTATGTTGTTTTGCAATAACTGGAGCTGAAAAATAACACTCAATCAGCAGGAAAAAAACGTTACACAGCGTTGTCTGCGTACTAAGTTCTATATCAGTGAGAGAAATTAAAATACAAACACAATTTTTCCTTTATTGAAAAATGCCTGTGATTACCTTCAATGAAACGTTGATGACCCCACAATTTTTTTACACCGGAAAACCAATAATTATTTCACCCTAGTTATTTATTAATTATTGTACACCTCTTCCGTCGCTCGTAATATGAACAAAAATTTATTTAATTTCATAGGAATGTTATTCAGTGATCGTGGAAATTGCCTCTCGAAGTAAGCTGACGAGGCTTCTTTGCTGGGCGCAGACACGTCGAGGAGTAGCGTTAAGTTTGCTTTAATGAATAATTTCAACGGAAAAAATATCTACGCTAACTTGAAGAATGCCTGTACCTCAAGAAAAATACTTCTGCTCGAGGGAAGAATACTTGAAAAAATACTTCAATCAATTGAAAAATAATTGTGCGACAGGGGAAAATACACGGATGAGTTGAAAATTTTGTATGCAAGAGGGAAAATGCAGATGAGTTGAAAAATACTCGTGTGAAAAAGAAAATGCCGGCGCGAGTTGATGAAAATTTTTTTACGAGAGGGGAAAATGCCTAAGCAAGATGAAAAATAATTCTGCAAGAGGGAAAAATGCTTGCACGAGTTGAAACCCACCTGTTCTAGGGGGTAGTCCCTCTATTTCAAGCCTGGTCTTGCAAGGTACCGTGTATTAGGTGGCAACTGCACCAGTGAGCCTTGCATCACTCCTCTGATTGGTGGAATCCCCGCGCACTTTGTATCTTTTGGTACACTACATTTCTAGCGATGGCTTAAGTGGCACTAGTATTTGACTAACGTCAAGTTAATTGTTCTTACTACTTAACTTTGAGTAGTAAGAACTTTCCAACGTACAATGAACTCAACTGTTGCAGTTCATTGTACGTTGGAACACTCAAATCGAAACCAATGCTTTTAACACACTACTAACCGCTGGTCTGTAAATATTATTCTCAAAAAGGAGGGCGCTGATTTTACGGTTTTACAATGCGCTCATATTTTAATTTTAATATCATTGCCAATTGGTTTACACAAAAGATTTGTAATATTTTGAAAATTGAGTTATTTATTTAATTACCATACATTTGATTTCCATGAAATATACGGATATCACCGGAATCTTCTTTGAAACCAATTGATAACGATATGGAAATAAATTTCTGTCTATTGTTTAAACCGCAAAATCAGTGACCTATTTGTGAAGAATAATATTTCTAGGTCAGCAGTCAGTAATCTGTTGAAATGATTGGTTTTGATTTGAATGTTTTGATACGCAATGTACAGAACGTTAAGTTATGATACTTGAGTTCGACATTTCCAAGAAATATATTTTTTCAAATTAAAAGATGTTCTTGGAATTACATGGAATAAAATGACCTGGATTCCGAGTTCTTTTGAAAATGCAGGGAGATTTTTCACGTTCTAAAATAAAAAAATGCACAAAGTTACAAAGTTACCGTCTGGAGACGCAGCACCGCCAATATCAGCGTGACGGTAGTAGTGCGGCAACCAAGGTATCGTTTGTGTCACGTTCGCTACATTCAGTTACAGGAATTAAAATACGAAACGATAGGCGACGCGTTCTTGCTTTCATCAAGTGGAGGTGTCAGGAAAATTTCTGAAGTTCGTATAAACCGCCGATCATTTCGTGGTCTTAAAAATCATATGCGGTGTGACCCGAGTTACGAAAAAGAACATTCTATTATTTTTAAAATTTATGGGATCAAAATATTACCGAAATCGTGTTTATGATACAAGTTATTACCATTTGAAAAGATATTTCAACATTCAGTTTAATTCTAAACAACGATATTCAATTCTAAAATTACTGAATTATTGTGGGTCAAACCGTATATTTTTCGATGCTCACGTGTGGGTGAAGTCTTCATTACCTATCGAGGTAATTACCTCGCATTTTTGTGTCGACGCGAAAGATTCTCGTCTAAGATTCCGTAGACAGCGCGTGCATCACTCGCGTACCTTCGTAAAAATAGGAACTCTAAGGGAGACCAAGCCATCTCAGGAGGAATTAATGCACATTCAAATTGGAACTTTCGACTGACACAAAACTCATCTTCAGCATCTGTAAAAATGAACACACATTATAATCACGAACGAAAACAAAATAATTAATAAGGACAAGAAATAAACACGATCTACGCTATGCTATACATCTTTATTACACGTACGTTTCCAATACAACAGTGTATATGTCGTGTCGCGATAAGATGTACTTTGGCTAATCTAAATCCCACAAAAGCGGCGTTTGGGAATCCTTCGCGCTGGAGTGCCCTGCGGTAACCTCTGAGGCCTGTAGACAGGTTATTTTTCCTCATTATTCCAGACGGTCATTGAGATGAACTTATGGATCGTGTTCGTCATGAACTGTGGTGTTCCTAATGCCAAGGTTTCCTTGGTTAAATCTCTCACAAACACCCTGTGAATGTCACATGCTACCTGTTATGAACCCGAAATTTAAATTGAAATGAAACCTCTCAAATTGCAAGATCAGATTTTCGTTTAGTTAGAAGTAGTCTAATTTTAATTTTCGAAACGTTTCACGTCTGCTTTGAAGGCCTTGTGCACTACATATAGGAAGCCCTTGGGTTATGTTTTGTCTACATATGTAATCACGAAAACAGCCAAAAATGACGAGACTTAATATATTTGTTCTTTAAATGAATGGTATTTTCCCAGTGAAGTACGTAGCGGGTCAGAAATGTTCCTCATCGTTTCGTTTGAAAGAAGTTATTCATAACGAAACCATATTAAGCAAAACACTGTTATACCGGATTCTATGTATATTAGACATTTGATTTACTTTACATAGATTGCATTCGTTGACGATGCGATGTTCAGTATCATACAAATCTACAATCAATGACTTGGCCACATGTACATATATACTATACGACCTGTGACGCGGTCGCGTATCAAAGCGGCTGGAAAGGAGACTGAGGGACCAACCAAGCGATCAGCCAACAAACATGTATTATTTTATGGCAGCATGATTTCTACGTCAGGTTTACTCGCAGTGCCACCCCCTGCACCGCGGGAGATGACAAGTCGTAAGGTTAAGTCAATACGAATTGATGGGCCAGTCAGGCGCGGTCATCAAATGCCCTCTTGCAGAGGACGCTATCATCAAATGCCATTTTGCTGAGGACGTTCATCACATCATCAAATGCCATTTTGATGAGTACATTCATCATATCATCAAATGCCATTTTGCAGAGGACGTTCATCACATCATCAAATGCCCTTTTGCAGAGGACGTTCATCACATCATCAAATACCCTTTTGCAGAGGACGTTCATCACATCATCAAGTGCTCTTTTGTAGAGGACGTTCATCACATCATCAAATGCCATTTTGCTGGCGACATGCATCACTGCATCAGTACATACGCTGTACATTTAAAAAGTGAGAAATGAGATCAAAAGAATAATTCCCTTTTAATAAGGCTCATCATTAGATTGAGAAAGTAAAACTATCACCTGTTGACGAGTGCTGAATTCATCTAAGTAGATTTTCTTGTAGTCTTGTGACGACGGTAGTTGTGTTTCTTGTGGTCTTGTGACGACGGCCGTTGTCTTTCTTGTGGTCTTGTGACGATGGACGTTGTTTAACGTAAGAGATTGTGGCCAAGTTGTCAAAAACTTGACCAGTGTGAAAATTTTGAGTTTCAGGATCGTTAGGGACCCGGAGGGATGGAAAAATAAAACTTTCGTTAATGCAGTCAAAGTTTTATTCCAATTAAAAAAGATACTTGCGAGCCCTTCAATCATCTTCAGCGCTTCTCAGGATGAGGTAAAAGTATCACGCACACAAAAATAGAAAATCGAGTTTCTAAATTATGCTAAGCTTTCCGATATTTTCATAAAATTTTCGGTTGCACGATTTCATTCTAAAAAAAGATGCGAATTAGAGGCATGCAGATAATTTATTCATCCACTGACGCACGAGATAAACAAGTTGTTATTTTAAACATTGTTCATCGTGGTCTCGCATATTGGTGAATGATGGTCGACTATTACTTCACTTTTTACGGAAATAGTGATGTAAGTTTTCTCATTCGTACTATTTGTTTGAGCAATTTTTTTGATGATTTTTAAGTGTTCCGAAAAGGAAGGCTTGTGTTCGTTTATTTTTAATGTATCATATGGTTTGCCATACATTGACATTAACAGTGGAACGAAATATAAACCATATCATGACAGGGACGGAATAAAAGCAGCAAATCGAGCGTACAGTTAATTAATGCATAATTAGCCAATTAGTGCATGATTTGCTGCATAATTAATGCATAATTAGTTAATCATCTTAACTGAGCGTCTGATATTGAGTACAGGTTTGCAGCACGGAATTGAGTCAATAACTTATCACATAAAATTATTTTGAACTCCTTTTGTTCATTTGGGTGAGTAATGTAGCAGGAACAAATTAATACATGAACCGTATTACATATTTATACACCGTTCATATTAGGAATTTCTAAGAACAACATAAATTTTAAAGCACAAGTTAAAGCGAAGGTACCAATACTGCTCTCTGTGTCTTCTCTTGTGCAAGAATATTGATGTAAGGTCAAAACTATTGAATACATAATGTAATTTTTTTTACACGCAGTCTGGCGTAGGTGTCGGAAGTACGCTGTGAACAGCCCTCGAAAGTGTGCTGAAAAATACTGAAAGTGCGCTGTAAAAAACGCTGGAAGTACGCTGTAAATCTGTGGGACGTGCACTGTAAAAAATGTTTAAAGGGTACTGTAAAACTGCTGGAAGTGCGCTGTAGAAAATGCTAGAAATGCGCTGTAAAACTGCAAGAAGTGTGCTGTAGAAAATGCTAGAAATGCGCTGTAAAACTGCAAGAAGTGTGCCGTGGAAAATGACAGATACGCGCTCTAAAAATTACCGGAAGTGCGCAGTAAAAATGTGGGAACCTCGGTTATTAAAGTTGTGCAAATGTCAAAAAAAATTGCGTCGGCTCACGAGACATACAAGCGTGCCGCTTAAGTGACGGTCACCGAGTGTGTGAGGCCCGCTCTTCTCTTCAATAATCTCCATGCAACTGAAACTCTGATGACGTCCATTGGGTGCTTGTAGCGGCGCACACCAGCTCCCGTTAATTAACAGTTAATAATAGCGTCCAGCACATGCGTACGTTCAAAAAAAGAGCAGGGACAACAATGCCTCACACGCATCGAATCGTACCTTGGATTCCATTTCTTAATCGAATTCTGACATAAATAATAACACATGCTTTACTGGGGGCTTGGCAGCTGGGATGATCTCTCCATTCCCCTCATCAGCATTTCATGGGAGATTATTACTTTACTAATAGATTCATGCCTCGGGAAACGTAAACGGTATTAACATAAAGCAACTGAAGATTAATAAAGAAAACATTTCCGTAAGCTGTCCTGATACGCAGCAGTGCCGTAAGCGTTATACTGAATCTTGCACAGTGAATTTATGTAATCTAAGGGAAGATCGTTGTTTTACTTAATGGAAAGCGATGCGGAAGTATTATGGCTAACAAAGTTCTGTTGTGAATGTTCGATTTCGAAGAAAACGATGAGGTATATTTGTGAGCCGTTCCATTTTACATTGGGTAAATACCATCCCGTTTAAGAATAAATATAGTGAGCTCCTTTATTTTTGGCTAAGTGTGTATATTAGTTTACTAGTTCCAGTTCTATTTTCAAATGAAAGGAGTATTTTGTGATTATTGACAAAAAATTCGGTTTGAATCAATTGCATCTTGGATACGAAATACTTTACGCATAAATATATCTTCCAAGGAGTGAATCTCGTATGTTTGAAAGCGCACCTACCATTCTGATCTAAAAATGTTTTTTAGCCAGTAGATTGAAGTACATGATAGATGCAAAACTAAGTATTTTTATTATTAATGAATTTACCCAACGAATCAGGAGCAGTCTTGTTTTAATTTCTTGCTTATGCTGCAAACCGGAAAGCAATTCACCAACTGTTTGGGCGCAAATAAAAGGCGTGTTCCACGTATGTACTAGCAAAAATGGCAATAATAATTAATTGTGAAATGTAAAATACGTATATTGTCAAAAAATAAAGTTTCGTCTCGTAAATCTAAGGAAATAAATTACTTCTGTACCAGTTAAAACGATTGCAATCGCTTGTAAAACAATCAAGAAGGAGTGATAAAAAAGTGCTCAAGATTTCATGTCATGCATCAAGAACGCTAATCGCAATTTCCCTTTGTTTTGCTAAAAGCACAGCGGTCCAATTTCGAGGTAGACCAGAAGTGCACGTTCAGAAATTCACCACCAGTTTGCATTCCTCAGGTTTGAGAAAGATTCAAAAGCTACGATTTACCGTACACAGTTAGGACCACATACTTCAAGTTGGGCGAAAAGCGGCGCAAACATGCATCCTAATTTACAGTGTCAAAAAGGATATTATCAATGTACACAAAAATGTGTAGCTCGATTTCCAATATGGATGATATTATGTGTATTTCTACGATACCGATTAACGATGAATTCCGAGAGACAAAGTAGATAGACACACCCGTGGTGGAATGGAGAGGTATCACAGATACGCAAAATAGTCCATACCTAAAATCCACGTGCAAATATTTTGGCTGTACCACCAGGCCTTTTATCAGTCTCAGTTTACCATGGATGGATTTGAAGTCCGTTTGAATGACTGGCAGAGTTCATTTAGCTTTTGGAACAAGGGGGGAATTAGCGAGACTTCATCTGCAATAGGATCTAATCATCTGCTGCAACGCGATCCGATGCAATCAGCGAGCTTAACCAGAGACGTTGCAGTCGAGTAATTACACATCGAATGACTGATCTCTATCAGGAAGACAAAAGACGAAATCTCATGTCGACCAAGATGTTGAAAGAATAAATACCATCTTCATGGAGTTGTCGAAAGACAATCTCATGTCGACCAAGATATTGAAAGACTGAATACAATTTTCATGGAGTTGTCGAAAGATGAAATCTTATATCGACCAAATAGACAAGAGATAAAATATAATCTTCACTAAGATAACGAAACAAAAAATCTTATCTCAGCAGAAAAGCCAAAAGGCAAAATCTGCTCCTAGTTGAAAGAAACAAAAAGGGAAAATAGTCAGAGGTAAAGGAATGTACTTGTCGTAGAATGAAAGAATTCTGTGCAAGTTGTTCTGCTACGAACGGTTCATCAGTGCAAAATTAAGCGAAAAACTACGATTGGTTTTTCGATACTTTTACTGATCTTAGTGACTTCATTTGTGAACTACAAATATAACTATCACGACGCTGAACTGTCAAGTTTAAATACGTGCATTTACTAACTTAATTGATTTATTGAAATATAGAGCTTTCAGGTTGTATTTTTTGGGATGGTGTGAAAAAGTTTTCCTGGAAAATAAAACATATTCCAAAAAAAGTTCTTCAAATCATCCCTTATAACTTAATTGAATATCCTCACTCGAATTTTTAACCCATTCTTTTGCTTTTGTTAGCTTCAGATTTTGGTTTTTCCTTTCAGCTTAGTTTCCAGCGTGAAATTTTAGAGATTCCAATAGCCATATTTTTATTTTCACAGATTCCAATAGCCATATTTTTATTTTCACAGATTCCAATAGCCATATTTTCATTTTCACAGATTCCAATATCCATCTTTTTAATCTTTGTTTGCTTTAAATTACTCGCATCATTGTCTATCCACGTAAAATTTTAACACAAGAGTGCGGTTGGTACGACTTTTACAAAAGCATTTTTGAGGCTTCTCCTGTTCATGGAGCTGTCGAAAACGATCTTTCTAAGCCTTATTTCGAGCCTATTCTTAGTTTGCATAACACGCCAAAACCTCCATGCGATGATACAAAGACTTTAATCTGGGGCGAATGCTTTCAGGCACGAATTACCAATTATATATCAGTATTACAAGGCTGAGATTTAATGCTCGCGTATCTGTGATACGGTGAATCTGACCGCGCAGCCGCGGTGCCGCTGCTATACGTCAAGTGCAGCAGATTTATGGCGGCTTCATAAGACGCATGGGCTGCGTAGCAGAAATATATATCAGCAGCAGCCATATACATACATCTGGAGGCACTCCAATCTGCTTCATCAGCTTGGTACACCGCTTCCGTTGCACGATGTAGTGCGATTGCTAACAGAGCAGATTTTGACCAGGAAAACGCCAAGTTCATCTCGTCATTAGAGCTTTTTTTCACGGGGTTGTTGATAACTTCTCAAGACTTGTAAAAGTAAGTATTGAGTGAGTGTTGGAGTAAGCGATATGAGTGGTCTCAGGTACGTTTCAAAAAGAAAGTGATATGTCTAATCAGCAACATTAAACTTTTATTAAAAAAAAACGTGCAACAATATTTCAACAGATCTCTAGGACAGGGATTGATGATGCCCTTTTGAAGTTCCGGCGTCACGCTCGTAGACTAAGGCGCGTGTCACGCTCGTAGACTGAGGCGTGTGTCACGCTCGTAGACTGAGGCGTGTGTCACGCTCGTAGACTGAGACTCAGACTTACATTTCCAACTTTACTTTATTAAAGTACTTAAGTACCTTAATTAGCTTGCACAAAAGTTTTTCAGCCTCTCTAGTAATGGGAGGAAGTCTCGATAAGTAGTGCAGTGATCATGCACTCAGGCCTCACTCCCATACACTGAAATTATTCTTAGAAAGAACTACATTGACTTTACATGTGCGGAAATGTTTCACAAGGAAGAGATTCCCAGTAATTTATATATCGAGAGAATTTACATTTCTGTATGTGTTTCAAAATTCTGAAGTCAAATGTACGAGGCAAGTGTTTGAATCGGAACATTCTCATTGAAACTACCTCGAGCAAAGTCCGAGCTGTTCTTCTGTAAAAATTTCATTTGTTCTCCCTTCCTTGCCTAGTTACCTACCAAAGCGTCTATTGCGGGGAAATTCAATGTATTTCCGAGCCCAATCAAAGTGAGATTCTGAAATGAACCTTATTCAGTCGGGGAGCTGCATGTGACATAGGTGACCAATACAGCTACATCAAATACGAGGATCTCTGCGTCACAAATGTTTGCAGTGTATACCTAACCTAACATCGTAATATTCATCTATTCATCCTCATTTCTCCCTACCGCAACGATCACGCGCGTCAGTTGAGAATATTGTGCACAGAAAAGAGGTCTGCGTTCGAGATAGGCTTCCGGACAAAAAATTGTTCACCTATTGTTTTTCGAGGTCCAGAGTGTTGTTTTTGGTATGACTTTCAAGGATGACGACTGTCGGGGGCATTGGGCTAGAATTGTCGTTAATTGGCATGGCAGTTGTTCAGGGTATGTGAGGCATTTAGAATGGCCAGCTAAGCTTCCAGACTTGAGCCAATTAGAAAATTTGTGGAACCATCTACAGCGACAAGTTAGAGGTCGAGAAGATCTTCTACCTACTGTGGCCCACTAGGAGATCAGTTGATGCAAGAGTAGTTCAAAATCGACCTGGTCTACATTAGGATACTTATAGACGAATGCCGGGCAGAGTAGTCCTTATTTTTCGTGTTTGTGAAGGTCCTACGCCATATCAGTAGCAGGTGACTAATTTTTTGTCTGGGGAGCTTACATACATTACAGAAACATAACATCGAATGACTTCCATTGTTCAAAAACGCACCCGTCGTTTCGGCCGTCCAGTTTCTGTAATTCTTGAATAACGCATGCAAATTTCTTGCTCGCATGTCACACTAAAAAACTATTAATTACGGAATAGTTACGCCTTGAGTCTGAGATTCTTGGTTTTACGTTTGTTGAGAGGGTCACTTTGTGCAGGATGGGGGAAGGAAATGTTGGTGAAGTTATATTCAGTCTATTCTGAGCGTCACGGTGAAGGCGTTGTGAAGTTATTTCCATTTAGTGCCACCTGATATTCTTGGCCACAAATGTGTTGCTGCAGTATGATTGTCAAGGAACTGTTGGCACAGATTTTTGATCTCGAAATTGTCGCTGCATTTTAATTGTTTTAACAAGCGACAATCATTACAGCCAGGTAGCTACTGACAATACCGAGCTGCATTTTCTTAAAAAGAATAGAGACAGTCTAAGTCTTTTTAGGTGTTTAATGTAAGCCAATAGCTTGCTTGGTGTGGCGAGGAGTACTATCGAATTAATGTACGCTAAAATATATTCATGAGATGCAAATGGTATGCTCGTTGGATTATTATTTACCACAAACTAACGCGATGTTCATTTGACTGGCATTTGAGATAAAATCCTGGGACTTCATGCGAACTTAACTTTTATCCTATCACGGTCACATGAATTATTTTTTATAAATTCATAGGCTTGGAGCAAGCAGATACGTTTACGTAGCAAGAGAAGCCTCGCGTTTATACCTGACGAGACTCTACGGGGATCCTAATTTTACGAGCTTCTGCTTCTAATAAACTCAAAAGCCACCAATTTGACAAGAGTTTCATTTCTGTATTTTGACAAGACGGCCGATCAAAAAATCTTCATCTGCAGGCAGTTATTTTCTTACAGCAGGCTACGAGCACTTAACGCTACGAGCAACGTGTTTGCATCAAGGAGATTCCATCAGGCATCAAGCCCGAACATAGAGACCGACATCAACTTCAAGAATAGAGCACCGAGGGCTTGATCAATGATCGTCTGACGCTGAACCAATAATTTTTGACGCCACCAATCATGGAGGCTGGAAGCTCATCAATGAAGAACACGAAGCAATTTGGGGCTGGGGTGTGATGTATTGAGTCTGGCGGCTGCAGAAGCAACAACAGCAGTACCAGCACCAGCACCAACACTGCTGGTAATGGAAGCGGCGGGAAAAGCAGAATAGTAGTGCCCAACGTGGCTACGTACACCAGTAGTAGTAATAGTAAGTAGTAGTAGTAGAAGTAGTGGTAGTAGTAGTAGAAGTATCAGTATCCCAAACGGGCTAGAAAACTTGGTACTGAAGGGTGTGTTTGCTCCTACGTTCCAGTTTCCAAAAAACTACCCTACTTCTAAAACGTTGAACACAGAAAAATACAACAATTAAATTTATTAGCGGTATGTATGATACACCTTGCAACTATTTCAATCTCTGCGGTTCGAAATGCGTTGCGTTGATGACGGAAAAGTTTTTTCGGGTACAGCTCGGCCGCCCAAAAAAACCTCTTTGATTGGCTCCTTCAAAAAGAAAATTTTCGACATCTGTATAACTCTCCGAAAGAAATTGGCCTTTCCAATGAATGCCCAATCAAGGGTGTCCGTGAAAGGTGTATCCACTGATTTAAAATATTATTAATATCATGTACCAATATTATTAATAGTGCAGAACATGTTTATTGTCCGGTATCATACATACGTGATACTAAAATTTAGGCTCAGAGGATACATTTTTCGAATACACCCTTGTATTTTCACAAGCGCTGCCGCGGGGAAATTTTTTTCACAGGTTGTATCACGACTACGGCCTCTTCCGTGCTGCTTAAATTGCACCCCCTGAACATAAAAACGCACCTGCCATTGTGTTCTGATATTGCTGGGTGCAATGAGAGAACAATAAATATGCACAGTGACCTTTGAGAATATGGGTGCTCCAGGCAATTGCATTTTCTTTAGGCCACATTCAGTGCTGTTACCCGTGGCCTCCTTCTGAATTGCTCCCTATTGATTTCCTTCGAGAACGAAATGAGCTGCCCAAATACGCTCTGTATTGGCTGAATGTAATACTTACGAGAAGATTTCATTTCATAATGCGGGAGTTATGGACATATTTTCTTGCACTGTAGCTTTCAATCAGTCACACCCTTAAATCAATCTACACACTCGCGCACTCGATCATCGGACAGATTTGACATGGTTTACATGCAAGAACTTTCAGTTCTGATTTGAGTGACCTGAATACTTTGCTCCCGTCGATCAGGGTTCAGGGGTATCTCATTTTCGACAGAATCTTCGGAATTGACGGCCGAGTCTTTAGAGAAGCCTGCAAGCTTGTCACGTTGTTGTCGACCGTAGCTCGTTGGTTAAAGGCCTACACTTCGGCCTAAGCTGAAATGAGAGCGCCGAAGCCGACCCAGCTTAGCAGTCCAGATTTTCTATTGTGATATCGCATCAAAGTCTCTGAAGCGGGAGGACTGGGAGCCTTTTTTTTGGTGAACTTCTCTTGCCCTTTATGACTCTCTATTTAAAAATAAGATGCATTTCGACACCTGATCTAAGGACGTAATGATTTCTGGATAGGGGATTTAGGTACGAAATGCCTTTTACGTACTTAGTCTAGGGACGAATTGCTTTTTGGCCTCTGATTTAAGGAGAAAATACGTTATGGGTTTTTGATGTAAGGACGAAATGTATTTTGGATACCTGATGTAGAAGTAAAATGAGTAAGAATGCCTTCACAATTTACGTCTTCGCGTCCCTCTCACATAAGATATCTTCCAAACGACCTGCGGTGAGCTATAACAAACGCTGCGTGACAGCCGTGCATAATTGGCCGGCTTCGGATTATGAATACTGGCCAAGCGTGACTATGTTGGCCGACAATTTTTATACTCGCATGCTTGCGAGGGTATGACAATTTGCTTCAATTCAGCAGTTAATGAACTCTGAAACGCAGCCTTGAATAATGAATTCTTTAACTATTACGTGACATGCACAACTGGGCACCTGTGAGTTCACTTTTAAAAGCGTTCACCTGAGGCACGAGTGCACAAATCGATCGCACTGAGTACCAGGTCTAAACTAAAAGAGAATGTCCTCCGCAACGGACATGACAAGACATCGTTCGTTTTAAGCAGCATTGTATCACCATTAATGCTGGCGTCCTTGTGCCATTGGAAATGAGGAGAAATCTCATGCAAAGCAATGTAATTTTCTGTATCACTGATACGGACTGCCTTCTGTGGCGCAGCCTCCCTGATTAGGAATGCGGGACCCGAGAATCTGGACCATGGAATATTCTCGGACCTATTTCCTCCAGTACGCAAGCGGATGGTTGCACAAAAACATTTTAAATATATTAACTTAGTGCCTTATTTTATTGTCTATTAAAGTCAGAATAAGTACTTGTAATACGTAAAAATAGAAACAAACATGCACAGCTAAAGTGAATTATATGATATCTAGGGGCTATCGATTGCTGCAGCAGCAGCTTTCTCCGCTGGCGACCACGCTGGCGACCGTTGTCGACTGTTACAGACCGTTGTCGACCGTTACCAACCATTGCCCATCGTTGCTGACCTTTGCCAACCGTTGCCGACCGTTGCTGGCCGTTGCTGACCGTTGCTGACCGTTACCGACCGTTGCCGACCGCTACCGACCGTTACCGACCGTTGTCGACNCGTTACCGACCGTTGCCGATCGTTGCCGACCGTTACCGACCGTTGCCGACCGTTACCTACTCTTGCTTCATTTCAGTCGTGCCAGGCCGAGCTGCGATGACGCTTATTGCTCCAGCTTTTAATGACTCGGCCGGCTGCAAGGTCCGGAGTTTTTCAGCGTTATGATTATGAAAAATAGTTCATTTAAAGCGAGTGTCGGCGGCCAGGTTATTTAGTTTGTATAAATTACCATAAATTTTCATAGTTCCCTCAAATTTAAGGTATAGTCCCGAGGAAATGGTTACGATATGTCTGTGATATACGTCGCAGCAGGGAAGCAAAGTTAATTCATTTCGGTCTTCTTGGTCAAAGCTGAAATAATCGAGTTAAAATTAATTATCACTTCATGAAAAATATCTTTTCAAATGAACTAACTAACATTAACGTGTCAACAGCTGCCAAACTTGTGAGAGAGGCAGTTTTCGATATCATTGAAGCTAAGGCTTGTAAAATTTACAGCTTGGGAGCTTGACGAGACTGAGAAAGTCTGCCAAGCTTTCGTGTTAAATCCCAATGCCCTCTTGAATTGCGTCTATTTATTTTGTGTCAACAAATCAACTTCCTCGGCCATGGATTGCAACTTGGGAAGCTTTTTCCATTGATCAGTTTAAAGGATTAGACGTCTTGCGCTCGTCAATACATATGTCCGCCGCATTTTCCAATGTATTGTTGGCCTTTGTTTCAAAACAAACGCGCTCCTCTGGGAGACCTCAAGACACTTTTGGGAAGTTGGGAGTTAACTGAGATAATTTGGATGCATTAAAATTTAATGAGCTCTTAATTCTTTTATTTCCCCTTAGATATCTCTTAACATTTGCTGAATATTGATAATAGAAGAAGAAACGTCTTTAGGTACTTATTGTTATTAACAATTATTTTCTGTGACATGAACACTGGTCTTAAACTTGCTTACGTAATGATTAAAGAAAACTATAACTAACACTAGCAATTACCTCCCAACGAAGCCTCTGCACTAACGCCCAATTTTCTCACCATCACAGGCCTGCGTATAACAGGGTTCTACATAAAAGACTACTGGATTATTTTGCTTTCAAAACCACTCGTAGAAGCGAGCTGACAGGAGCTGGTAGAACTGATATAGTGGATAATTCCTCTCGTAGACGCAGCATTTCCTCGTGCACATGCGTACCAAACGAGACTTACTACATCTCACATGACACTTGCACGGGTTGTCATACGAATAATATTTTACTCCCCTTATGAAAGATATTATATCAATTTAATGATTATCATGAAAACATAATGTCCCTATTAACGAATCACAGCATCAATGAATAATAAATCTACACAGCAGCTCCCGATAAGAGAATGGAAATTGTTTACTACTCAAATTGCTGCAGAGCGAACACGTTTTTCAAGTTTTATTTAGCATCCATTTTCAAAATATGAAAATGGATTAAAAAGATTCGAGCTATGTACACCAATTGTGAAATGAATTTTCAATGCGACAACTGGTCACAATCAAATTCGTCGTGAATTATTTCTAACTTTCACCTGGTTAAGGCGAATTATTTAGTTTTGAATTAGTTTCTTAGGATGAGAGTGAATCAGATAAAAAAGAATAAACATCTATGCATTGAAAAAAAGGTAATAATTATGCTAATGATGTGACAACTATTCACTTAATCTTCATCGCATTTTTTAGGTTTTGATAAGGTGAAATAAATGTTTATACTCGCTTTTTTGAAGAAGACTGGAAGCAATTTTTACAATATTTTCAGGTGACTTTATAAAACGCGAAAAGTATTTCATTTGAATAGCTTCATAGTACTTTTTCAAACCTGCATTCTTTCTCAAGGTTTTTGAAATCAAAGCAAGCAGTAGAAAGTTTAATTAGTAAGTTGAAAGTCAAGCCAACTACTGTTTTAATACGCAAAAAGATTCATGCGTTTTGAAGTACATGTTATCTAATGGACTTGAAACGCTTCATGGCTTGATTTGAGCTCCGATGTATTTTTAATATTTTACCAGCTCACTTACCGAGTAGTAAAGGAAGCTCCCGACACCGCAAACCTTACTATCATTTCTGTTTCATATGCACACACGCACATCAAATAAGGCTTTAATATTTTCAAAGTTACCATAAAATTACCACATCATCCCATTAGCTTCGTTATGAAGCGGCCGTGCCCAGCGCAAACGTTTCTTATTATATTTTATACGATGTAATACTAAGATTTTTGTACTCACGAGCGCAATGGCCAGGTGTAGAAGCGTATCTTTCAATAATCGGCATGATATTAAACGTGCAGGTACGAGTACGTTCACTTTATTTCATATCGAACAAATCTTTTTGTTCGAATGAAGAGCTAAACAATGCAGTAATTTTACGTATTAAATAGCGATGGAAGGTTACGATGAATGAATCTCATAATAAGGATAAAATAAGAGTAACGTTTACATTCCCCCTCCATTCACTTAGGGTGCCAATATCCATCCATCTCTGCCTCTCACGAACTGATGAAGTTACTGAGGCATGAGTCACCAAAGAGTTGGATCCTCCATCAGTCAACCCTTATTGACAAGCTCTGTACATGGCATGCTTCTTGCGTCGCTCTCAGGGACATCAAAAGAGTCTGAGTGCCACCATCTGCATCGTCGGTAGCATTGAGAAATGAGATTATGAGTGCCACCATCTGCATCGCCGGTGGCATTGAGAAATGAGATTCTGAGTGCCACCATCTGCATCGTTGGTAGCATTGAGAAATGAGGTTCTGAGTGCCACCATCTGCATCGTCGGTGCTATTGCGAATTGAGACTCTAATTCATGAAGACAAGTTGTGCCATTAAAGTTGTTTCAAGCTGTGATTAATTGTGCGCTTCAAATACAATCATTGTGCGGTCTTCCTCTGATGCAGTATCTTTTATCTCGTGACAAGGGCTATTTTAAACTGCCTAACTTGCACCACCAAGGTACGGTCTCTTTCTTTGATCACTTCGACACAATCTTTGAAATATTTTCCAGTTGAGACCTATATGATCTACATCTATATATGACATAAATGAAAACATCAAATTTCTTAAAAAATGCATCCAGTAATTAAACAAGTATGAAATTGCGACTCTAACAATTATAAAACAATTAAATATATACCTATGAAACCTCACACCATGTTTCATGTATACGTATTCCAATGAAAATACGCCCAATGTTCTTCCTGCTTCTACAAAATCTAATTCCCACGATAGTCCCGCATTTTTCAAGCGAACTAAACTTCTGAATAATGTTCTTATGACAAACTATGAGAGTTCATTTCATTGAATCGCCGCCCTAAAGATTTATTACCGTGGCCGATTGAAACACAACTGCATCAATGAATTATTGTGCTGCACTATCGGCTTGAAATTTCGTGATTGCATGACTGCTAGCAAGCAATAAAGTCGATCATTGATGTTTCGTAAGTTATACGCGAGTGCGATGTACTCCAGACTCGTATGTATTGGTGTGTCTTATGCACGACTGCGTAGGTTAGATGCTCAGACCTTGTAGGACTGAACTCCATCTTTTCTATGGAGGAATGCGATGCGTCATACCTGGTGAGAATTAAATGATGTATTGAATTAAATTAAATTAAATGAGGTATTGCGTTTGGATGCTTTCAAAATCTTGCTTACTCTACGCTAGAAATATTTAACATTAAAGCTCGAGGATGTACGGAAACGATCCTGTTGAAGGTAAAATTAGAGATTCACATCGCGTAGACGGGGCAAGAGCTTCGACGGTGAGCTGCTAGCATAAACTCCTCAATTTATTCCTTAAAAAATGGTGATCCTTTTCATCAGCGTCATTGTGTGGGATTGAACATTTTCTAATGTACTTGAAGTTAGTTTCATATTGTCGTCTTTTAGCGTCATCGTGTGAGATAGGAATTTTTCAAACCTACTTGAAATTAGTTTCATCGTGTTTTCAGATGAAATGGTTGAAAATTACACGAATGGGAAAAATTTTGAAGAGAATTATGAGGGGTAAATCTGCTAAAGTTGAGCAGCGGAACCGATATGCATTAGTTATCAACTTTTCCCAATCGATTGCCAAATGCTAAATTTGCATATTAATAGAACTGTCATCTTAATTCCGAAGAGAGGCGGGAGAACGACTAGAAACGACGTACGTGAAAGTTTTGACTGAAATATATAGGTGCCCTCGCACGGTGAGCTTGATCAGTTCCAGCAAACAATCGCTTTATCTTTTATAAGCTTTTATTACACGCTTTATTTGCTTCCAATTGCTCAAATATTTCCACGCTTATTGGTATCGGTTTAGTTGACACCGCTCTATGTTGGGGATGACTGTAGACCGATTGTTTTCCGGAACCGATCTAGCGCTCCTTACCGGGGATGAATGTAAAGCGATCATTTGCTGGAACCGATTTAGCGCTCCAGCGAAATAATCTGAGCACGACACAGTTCGTACTGGGAGTATCAGATAGTTTATTTGACCTAGAGGTCTTGTAAGATAAATTGTGCCCTCAGAAAAAGAAATTAAGTGTAATCTGGTTACGTGAATTGAAATTTTAGTTTAACAGGTAAATGAATTCCGTATTATTTCTTTTTTACAAATTAGCGTCTTCAAATGCCATCATTCAGATCCCAAACCGGACACGTGCACGTACTTCATTATTTTACTCAAACTAAAATAAAGTGGAAGCATTTTCCTCTCAACTGGGGAGTGGGCCTCAATTCCTCACGCAGATGCACATATGCATCTTTTTCTCTTTCTGCTATCGTATTTTTTTCTCTGGAATCTCCAGGAAAAAAGAACTGCAGTGCTCCAGTTTGCTCAACTGCTATGACTGCTGTTTGCAACACAAGATCACTTCGAGTCGTAAAAAACACAGCAGACCCAACGACTCCGTCAACAACCGATGGTTCTCCTCCATGTTTTTACAACATCGCGTGTCTCGAATTAAACTTCATCCCTAGCACGACAGCAACAGGCCTTGTGAGTCTTCCATGAAAGAGAAGTGCTGTCAACCTTGAAGGACAGTTTCTGCTGTCGACGTCGGTTTTGCCACACTCTGCAGCGTGTGGGTTTTGCCACACTCTGCACCGTGTGGGTTTTGTCACACTCTACAGCGTGTGGGTTTTGCCAC
>VOMN01129331.1:0-19323 GCA_014899125.1 Orchestia grillus | reverse complement strand
CTGCCTAGAAATACAGGGTAAATATATTGTACATAACAATAACACTGCAAATAAAGTCGTGTCCGGTCTATTTGAATCAACACCTAATAATAATTATTCATACACTGACCTACAGCCCACATTTCAGCAAGCTGATAAACTCATAAATAGAAATATTGAGCAGCAGACAAGATATAACGAGAAAAATGTAGTCCAGGAAACATTGATAGATCAACGTAATTCTTAGAATTAAGTTTTGCAATGAGAAGCATTTCACATCTCTGCCCACGGGAATACTCAAAATCCGCCAAATTCAGCTGTCGGAGGTGAACTGCTGCACTGTAGGAGACAGCGACAGAGAAAAAACCAGACATTTAACAGACTACTTCATTCAGCGTAATAGTTCTAGACATTTTCAAAATACTACATGCTGATTTGTATGAAGAAAGCAATCACGTGCAATTTTTGTAAACATTAGCTCTCGGTTAAGACGATATACTGTCAATGATGTTGCACCTGAAGCTTCGACTTTAATTCGCTTCGAAGGCACGCGGACCAACAGTAGATTCGATTTCGCTCCTTCTGAAACCAAGGAAAAAAGTAAAATATCATATCGCACTATATTTATCTCAGTACATGATTCTAGAATTTTTTTAGGAACATCTCGTTCGCGAAGCAAGTTAACAATAAAGGTATTGTAAAGCAAGTATCTAAAAGATTTGATGGACGCTTCGAGCCTCAGCTCATCCTCAACAAAGGTTCTACAAAGAAGAATAAACATGTTTACGAGAAACAATCAGAATGAATTGAGAACAGCAAATTTTAAATTAAAGGGAAATTAGAATTAGTAATTTACTATCTCAGCGGACCTGCATTGTGCATGGCTTAAAGCACAGGTTTCAGTTTGCAGATGTACGATGATTCTAAAATACGCAGATCAGAATTCTTCAAACATGAGTTTAGAATTTTAAATCTATCAATATTGATAATTTCATTACCAGAGACATTGTTACAATGTTGCCTGATGCTAGAATGTGGAGGATGACAAGGAACTGGACCCGCACGGTGCCTGTGACCGGCATGCTCTGCGATCTTCATGTAAAGCGCTCAGTGGATCAAGCCTGCATGTACAATTTCTTCAAATAAAATAGCAAATGAGGGAAGATCGCTTTTATAAGTACTCAGCGCATCCTTGAAACAAAGAAAATCCTGTTTTTTCCTCTTTATTAAGATTATACGGAAGAAATATGCCAGACAAATCTCGGGTAAAATACTCTGAAGTTCACTCTTTAATTTATCAGATTAATCACCCAAATACGGAATTACACAATCGATAGTATCCGTCATATAGTCAGCACAGTTTGATATAACCTACTTAAAATGGTGTTAATGGGCCAAGAAACCATAGCAGCCGGAACCCCATTTTATGCAAAACATAATTTCAAAAATCTAAATTCGCGAAGAAGGTCAGAATGATTTAAACGAACCCTACATGCACGAAAAACGGGTTGAAATACTGTAAAATTTGAACCACCGGTAGCAGACACTACAAGAGCTACAACTCAAACCTGAAAATGATGGTTTTCTGTTGTAGAGACTAATTCTAAACGTATAATTATGAGAGCGATACGCATTGACGTCATGAAAATTAAGTCTATTATCTCTTTCTTATTCAAATGTAAATTTGATGCTGGGGTGTTGGTTATTTAAGTAGAAAAATAGGAGTACATCAGACTCTTATTTGAAGATAACGAACGTATTGTCATCATATCTCTCATACAATATGGACTTCTTATAAGATATTTCATGATAGCACAAGAAGGTATTCGCAAGCGTAGGCCAGAGGAGGAGTGCCATGCCCAAACCCTCAATCTGTTCATAAAGAAATTAATTAAAATAAAGATGGAATTCAGCAAGCTGAGTTCTAAAAAAGATTTTAAATACTTCTTAGTCACGCCCATAGCTAGTGAAGATGGATTGGAAAGCCAATTCTCGAAGTAAATATTGTTCAACATAATAGTATGTTGGTGAATAAAAAATATCATGTCTAAAGAAGCCATAAAAAATTGTTTGCACTATCATGACTAGAAATCATTTTTAGTAAATTTACAAGAATTAGTTACAGAAAAATCGTTGACAGGTGGCTCAGTCCTGGAACTAATAATTTAGGAATTCAATAGCGCCGCCGTTACGAGCAGCAAATACAAGTCTGAAAGAGAAAGTAGTTTCAAAATCAGGCAAATAAATTATAGTCAAATAATTCCGATCCATGCATTTTAGAACCTTTGCACATCCCCAACCAGAACCCATTACTGAACGAGATGCAGAGTATAATACTTGCTTTGGATGGTAAATAGTTTATTTTAACTTCCCTCCTATTTTTTAATTCGCTGCTTCCAATTCATTTAGCTAAGGCTCGAAACGTCCATTAAATGTTTTTAGATATTTCTTCTCCATTACCTTCCTTTTTGCAATTTTTAGACACGTTTTACACAGAGGCATTTTTTACCCTACACGAAACAGCAGGTTTTAAAAATCGAAGGCACACTGCATCCAATCGTTTTTCCTCACAAGTGACGCATATTCTATTCCTTGTTACGCGCTGCCGAGCAGCGCACGCCAATCAGGCATTACTGCACAACTCCCAGCACAGGAACAAATCCAGCACAGGAACAAGTCCTGCACAGGAACAAGTCCTGCACAGGAACAAGACCAGCACAGGTACAAGTCCAGCGCAGGAACAAGTCCAGCACAGGTACAAGTCCAGCACAGGTACAAGTCCAGCATAGGTACAAGTCCAGCACAGGTACAAATCCAGCATAGGTACAAGTCCAGCACAGGTACAAGTCCAGCAAAGGAGTAAGTCCAGCACAGGAACAAGTCCAGCACAGGAACAAGTCCAGTAGAGGAACGAGTGTATTGCCATTAATGGACTGTGGGAATAAACCAGTGGCATTTGAGCAGTCGCCTCACAGAGGGACAATTAGCGGCTTAAGTCACGCTCTCTGCGAATGACAGCCCGTCGTCTGCAGCTCGTCGGAGAGTCACTTGTTGCTGCACGTTCCCAGAACAGGGTTAATAAATAATTATTCATTGATTAACGCATCAAATTCTTGTAGTGCTGAAATATCCCAGTCAGAATTACTCGTGCTTTCTCTTTCATTGCGGGAAAAAAATGAGAGAAGCTTTAGGTTCATCATACGACGTTACCCTAGTTAACTTAATAAGAACGTTGTGTGTGTGTCCTCAATTTCCATTAATAAAACAANCCATTAATAAAACAATATACAGGGTCCGGTGAGGTGGAACTCTCGCAGCATACAGTCAATTTGAAAGAAATGATCAGTTCTAGCACATTATGCCGATATTTTCTCACAGAACAATGAGCGTAACAGCGGGTCAACATTCAAAAGCTACATTTGAGCATTTTATTCACGATGATGGAAACAAAACAAATTATTTTCATGTAATTCTAGCAATGGGAAAAAGAAGTCGTATCAAAATGCAAAAACGTACAAATATTCGTCTCGGTACTTTTAGACCTCAGGCAAACGGAAAGTAATGGTTTCTTATAAAACAAGAGCTTGGAAAAGAATTTGCCAAATATTGATAGCCTGTATTCCTAACAATGGAATTCTTATAAAAAAACATATAGGCCACACTAACGGCACGAGGCACGGTCGCTAACCCGGCAGCTGCCGCACGAGTTCCAGGCCGCACACGGCTGCTCCGTACGGTGACATGCAGTCTCAGCTCGTGTAATGACGCTTATCAGGAGACTTTAAAATTGCAAAATTGGCGATCACCAATTTGCTATTTAATTTTGAACTGGTTTAAGAACCAATTAAAATGTAAAATAGCTGCAAAAGTATCTATCTCCCAGTTAGACACGAGCTAGGTTCTTTGTTCTTGCATGAGGGACACAGCTGGAGGAAATCCATTGATATTAATTTTCACATGCGAAGGACGGACAGAAAAATATTCTATTCACACACGAAGTTACACCGGGAACTGTACTATAACTGACGAATGGTAAGCAAAAATTCATCTGCATCCTCGTCTGATTGAATAAATATTCATCAAGAAAGGAGAAAGATCATGGAATAAAATATCAATGAACAGCTCAACCATTCTTCCTTTAGTCAGTAAAAATTGCCCCAAAAAATAGTGAAAAATTGAATTTTGCAACTTGACAATTGCGAATAAGCGTTTGCATGTGAAACGTTGGAGAGCAGTCGAGGATCACAGCTCCCTCGCCCTGCTACGGCAGGCTGCTACTGCTTTAGAGTACAAGGCCTGCATTCACCCCACTCTCAGCTGCTCAGGAATGCACTGTCGATGGAAGGAAGCTGCTCCAACGTACCGTTGTTTTGCTTTGAAAGAATCAACATACATGCCTAACGGTTCTGAACATCCAGTTTACTGTTCATCATTAATATCAGCTCCGCGCAACGATTACAGTTTCACTTTGCCTTTCTGAACGGGAAATAAATTCATCCCTGCTCCAGTTGCACCTGCACTCAGGGACAGGAGCACAGACACTAAATACAGTACAGCACTCGCAAAATACCTCATCCGCACCCCATAACATAACGACTAACACCTCAGAATATTTCTGTCCGAATGTGACCCGAAAAAATCAGGAGCGCAATTCTGTACAAGAATTAGCCTTGTTTACCGCTGCTATACAATACGAATTTTTTTCACACGCGAGCATTCTTCCTGAAGCGTGGCTCACACTCACAAAAAAAACGTATACGAGAGCAATACATCGTGGTTCTACAATTCCTGGGTTTGATATTTGCCCTGAACTCTCACTTCTTTACGATTTTTTTCTTTTTTCATCCAAACTGATGGTGCATTAATTCTTACCACACCTGACCATCTAGTCCACGGCTTGCCTCTCTTCCATGGTGATGCACTACCGAAATCTAAGCGTAATGCTCTCCAATCTCTTGTGCTCCTATCGTCGGGAGGGGAGAGTTTAAGCATCTCATGTACACCGCTGGAACTCTAGTATTTTTTTCTACTGAGTAGTCATCTATATATGTTATGATCCCTATTTTGTCGTGAGTATTAATTATCGTTTGCGGTCTCCGATGAACACTTTCCTTCAAATAAATTGAACATAAAGCCGCTCAACAATTTTTAATGATTTAATTTTACTTTCAGCGTGTTCGACAGTCGACGTAATTTAATAATTTGGTGGCCTGAATGTGAACGCGTACAATTATTGCATAGCGATCTCAAAATACGGGACTTGCCCTCTCTTGAAAATAAAGGAGGTAACTTCTTGATTCATTAATTAACTTAAAAATCATTTCACCTCATACATTTCTTTTTATCCCCGTAAGATATTTTAAGAGGATGGTAGTGCACATGAAGGCAAATGCTGATAACGTAACATGAGTAATTATCAAATATGAGTTGTTAATTAATTCTAGAAGGCTTTTGAATAAAGAACTGATATAACAAGCACAGGTATTGGAGCAGCTGGCGTGTTTGTTGACTTCATTTCCAACGCATAAAAACGCCTAACATATCGTAACCAAATCCTAACGAATGTGCACAAATCTAAAATTGTCAACAGACCTACACGCTCTGAGATGTGGCTAAGGGGATGATGTTAAATAACCGAGTCGAACACAGAAATTTGTGACCTGGGGCTGGAGGGTAGCTGAAAATAAGCTGCAGCCCCCGACACCCCAGGTACTACCAAATTACCACAAATGATAATTCAACAAGAGAAGAGCCGGTTAATGATTCAACCGCGTACAATTTCTGATGATGATTCGTCCCCGAGGCGTAACCACGTCTACGTGTTCTAGACAGACGGAGGCTTATTACGGTTCAGTGATCTACATAACAACACATTCGATGCGCGGATTCTTCACTATTCAATGTCGTCACGCAAGACGTGTGACGCGTTAGCTGTCGATCTATAACATAAATACTTTGTAAAACGTTGGCACCGCTTTCTTGATTACAAACATCATAGACAATGGTGAAAATATAAAATACTAACTCCCTAAACGCTACTTACAATGTGTTTTTGGGGCCAAAAAAATTTCCAAACTACTCTCCAATGTTTATAGTAGTACAAAATAGTACCGACTGCATCGCTTCAGTGACTTGGAACTAAGTCGCCGCGCACAAAGAGTAGGTGCCATTTAGCATGGACTCCAGAAAACGTGGAACCTATTCACAAGGTGTGCTCCCACACAGGTTCCACTCAGCAAAGAAATAAGTTGAGAATGACAAGGAAGAAAAGTACAGAAGAGATGGGAAAGGCGTTAAAATTGAAGGAAGTAAAGTCAGCATGAAATTTAGAAGTTTTGAAGGCCTATTTACAGCTGAAGTAACTAACGGTGCCCCCCTAAGGGTTCACCAGTCCTCAGTCCCCATGGCATTCGGTAGACAAACCTAACCTTATTGCTGATTTCATGCCCGATGAGGATTTTTTCTTATGATGACATCTTCTACTTACACAAATTTTCCACTGTTAGTCCTTTTTCTCTGTTTTTCACAAGTGACGAGAAATATTTTGACTTCAATATAACCTGCATTGGATTATGGCTGAAACGTAAGCAAAACAGTGTCATTAAGAAAATGAAAACTGCACATGAACGTAAACCGAGTAAATTAGAAGTGACTCCTATTAAAACTCATCTCGACCCCCAGAAAGTCGTCCACAACTGCTCCGGCCTTCTTCTGACCAACGATGAAACTAAAGTTCTGCGCTTGGACTGGATATTGGACTTCCAACACATAAATTAATTTTTTTAAATATTTCTTGACGATTGAAATACTGTACGGTATCCTAGCTATAGAAGCCATTTACGAAAATAGGCTCAACTCACTATCTAACCTCCGCAGTGAAGTTAAACACGTATTGCAGATAAGTGCTTTTATGGTTTTATGCCTACTAGAAATGTTTGCCCTGTTGTTTCAAAGAACGAATTGTGTGCGTTGAAAGCCCTGGCAGAAGATACACCGATTCATGTTGCCAGATTAGATAAGGGAAAAAGAGTCTCTGTATAGGATAGAGCGGACTACGTTGGGAAAGTGGAAACTCTTTTAAGCAATTCTTCAAAATTTATAAAAGTCACGAAGAAGGAGAAAAAATTTTTAATTCGATTAGAAGACGAACTAAATAATGTGTGTTGAGAAAATTTCAGAACGCAAGCAAAATAACAGCAACTTTATAACAACACGTTCACTTCTGTATCCCACTCGGGCTACATGCATGGCTTTATCGAAATTCCACAAACCAAACGTCCCAGTCCGTCGTACCCTATGAGCGCGTAGTGTGCACAGCTTTAACATAAGTAAAAAACTATTAACATTATTGGATCATTTAGTTAAAGTGATTATTCATTCCGTATCTCATGCTAATTTGTCTCCTCATTGAAAACGATTCAGAATGATAATACTGTTTAGATGTGTAGCTTAGATGTGGAGTCTTTGTACACAAATGTTCCCGTAGATGAAGCAATAGGTATCATTTTGGACAATATATTTCGTAAGCCAACATACGTACATGTAATACAAACTAGAAATGAGTATAAAAAATTAAACTTGACCCTTAAAGATTTATATTTTAAATTTAACAATTAGACTTAGCATCAAGTAGATGGCCTTACAATGACATCTGCATTATTCCTAATAGCTGATAATATAGTTTTAAATGATTTTGCCAATGAATTTCTGAACAACTATCCCACCCAATTTAGGCCTGTATTACATCGTCGATCCCTTGACGACAATTTCATTGCCTTCCGTAGCGAGTTCGAGTCTCAAGAATTTTTTTCTATACTTCAATAATTGTCATCCTAAAATAGAATTTACTCGGGAAATAGAACTGAATAACGCACTCTTTTTTAGACGTAAGTGAACGATCAGTTTACGACTTCATATTTTTGAAGAGATACATTAACAGGCTATAATTTCATAATTGCACAGGGGTTATGAAATAAACTCTAATTATCGAATTTTCTATTCTGAAATAGCTTTTGCGTAGTTATTTTTAATGTAATAATTTCCTAACCTCTATAGTTGACCATAAACTTTGACAATTCTTGAATCACGTACATAAAGACAGTTATTTCACCGTCTGTTTCGAAATTACGATTATATTTCTAACTCCGATTCATTGGCTTCCAAACTGAAAAAAAGGAAACAATATGTTATCCGTTGTCCAAAAACACTTTCCATGCAAAAAAAATCGTGTATTTTTTTGAAATAAATTGAACATAGGTTCCTTCATTGAAGGAGGGGGGTCGCTCCTGGCGTGTTGATGCGCAGATGGGTCGTATATAAATGTACGTGTGATTGCCGGGAGTAATCTTACATTGGGATCACTGCTCTCCAATTATTCCTACGATGCGCTCAGCATAAGGTAGTCTCCTTTCAAACATGACAAAATATCGCAAAGCCGTCTACCTCACCTATTAGATAGCACTGCCGAAGCAAAGACCATCCATTTAAAAGTACAAATTTTTCAGTTGTGGATTCCGTCCGTGCAATTGTTGACTTCCGCATTTTAGAGTTTCTAGTGCATTTTAAAGTTCCGTCCTAAAATCAACGAATATAAGTGAAACTCTTCATTGCACAATAAAAATATACTTTTATTATTGTTAGATGATATAGGAATTTAGATATTCATATGTTATTTTTGGTATTTTAGAATACTCGTTCATCTTCATACCTTTGTAAAAATTTTATTCAAAGAGTGTTGATCTTTTAAAGATTTAAATGTTTGTGACCACGTTGGTACTTCTTGTTATCCTGAGAACCTAATAAATGATTTTCACGGATGGGGGCAATCATGGCGTTAGGACATGCAGCAGTTGGGGCATGATCACTGTAGTCTCCAAGTTCCAATTCCTTCGTTAAAGCTGGAGACACTTGAAATTTGTATTATGCAGCATTATTAGTGTTTAAGTGACTCAATGAAATATTTTGCACCAGCTCAACGCCTGTCAACTAAGGAACATTTCGCGCTCAACATGACATTCGAAAATTACCAATTGTTATTGTCGTGGGGACCTAGTCCACTGCAGCAACAATTTCGAACTTTTTTCTTCCTAAATCCATGCTAACTTACCAAATCCATTCCAATAACTGGGCGTTCATTTGCTCCAACACCATCTATGCACAACTAAAACTATCTCTGGTTGGACCACTTGAAGGCCTTTACGGGACTCACTATGACCTCCCATAAATATTTAACGTTAATAGAATACAGTGAACAAATTATTACTTTGTTCAAGCTTAGCGTCCACATGGGAATGCTCTCCGCTTATCTGAATCTATGCAAACACACTGTAAAAGTTTTTATTAAAAACTCTCATATTCTCTCACAGCAAAGTTATCTTAAAAAAATATGTATCCAAACGCTTGTTCGATGCCGCATCTATATTTTTCTCATTCACTGATGGCGTATGAAATTCAAGTAAAAACATTTCATTCCACAATTGGAACAACATCGATTCCCGCTTGGCGCCAGTCCAACTACGTCTGCTCTTATTTGCTTGACCAACAAAATTTCACAAAACGTTCCTGAATATCTAGGCATATTAAAGCGTTGTTTTGCTGATCACCGCATTAAATGGAGCAGAAATCCTGCTCAAATCTATGGTAGTCGTGCGAGTAAAATACGCAGCTTTGCTCACTCATTTCGAAAATGCACGCCAAAATTTTTCCTGAACGTACGATTTTAAGTAAGAATATAAAGTAACGTTTATTGACTAGCGTGAATTTTGATGAAATACTGAATTGTTTATGCCTTAGATTCGACTGAAGCTACCGTATAATTGAATTCAATTGATGAATTGAAATGTACTCTTGAACAAGCGAGGAAACTCTGAAATGCACTCAAAATTAGTTCACTTTCAGACCTAGTTTTCGCGCGAGTCCCCATGGACAGCAGCAAGTTATACCTGCAAGCATTCGTACACATAAAGCAATTGCTGATGGTCTCAACGCGCGAGAATGAACTAGGCATTTGTAAAAATATGTTCAATTGGTGTAAAAGCTATGTTATATTATACATTTTTTCAACTTTTAGGAACTATATTTCAACGAGATGCAGAATTGTTTTTCTAATTATTAGTGCACAATGTTTCACACAACAATTTGGCACTTCATTTATCCTGTTCCTGACACTTGGCTATCAGCGTTCATCAATAAGATACTTATGAAGAAAAATTCAACTCTCGAACTTAACAGAACTAAACAATTGAAACAATTTATTACCACAAGCGCTACACCGTTTAAAAATGTTACAGACATAGACTTCTTATATTATTAAAATGGACAGTTTTATCTATACGTACTTGTGGGTCCGAATAAGTACCATGACTTCTAGGGCATATTACAGGATCATAGAACTACTCTCAAAACATCTCCAACGAAAAACCCGAATGAATAATCAAAGTTCTACTCGTCTCTTCTCATTGCACGTTGAATGATATTAGAACAAACGAACACAATCTGGTCAACACAGGGACTCAGTGATGACACAACGCAGTATTCATACAGCGTGACCCATGCGAGGCTGCGACGGGTTGGCTCGGTTCCGCCTGCAGAATGGCGGCGTGACCTTCGTTTCCGATCAACCAGGGCCGCTCGGAGAGAGTTGGTGGACGCAAACAAACGCGAGACGTGCCCGTTTGTAAATAAAGATTAATCTCTCAGACGACCATCGAAGCTGGTCAGACAGAAGCATCAGCAGGACGGGTGCATCAAACATGACAGCTGGCTAGAAGCATCGCAGCCGGCTAGGAGCATCGCAGTTGGTTAGGAGCATCGCAACTGGCTAGGAGCATCGCAGCTGGCCCGGAGCATCGCAGCTGGCCAGACAAAAGCATCAGCACGAAGGGTGCATCAAACATGACAGCTAGCTAGACAGAAGCATCAGCAAGACGGGTGTATCAAACATTACAGCTCGCTGGACAGAAGCATCAGCAAGACGGGTGCACCAAACATTACAGCTGGCTAGACAGAAGCATCAGCAGGACCGGTGCACCAAACATGACAAAGAATTAGAAACATTGTAGGTGGAAAGACAGCCATAAGAAGTATAAAAAATGAGTTGCAGCTGGATGGAGAACAGTCAAACTCTAACAATGGAGCGGAAATTAGATTGAGGACAACGAAGCAGGGAAATTTCCAATTCAACCCAGTCATTCCCACAAACCTCCAACTTCATCTGTTAACCAATAGAAGGAACAGTGCAGCAGTCCTGCGTCCAAAAAATCAGTGTGTCACGAACATTGCAACCCAACCGTGGTTTTCGAGCTGTTGGGCTTAAGCATTTACATTGTCATAGATTCAATATCTTGTACAAATCGACAATGGCAGCGACATAACTTCAGAAATACATTTCAATTGAATAGAACGATGATCATAAATTAAATATTTTACGACAGGTTCCCGATATGCTGACGAGGGTGTTCTCGAGGGTTCAAAAATTCAAGCGAGGGCGAGCCTTAAGTAAGGGGGCTATTATTGAATACGATCATCCTCAACGTTTCGCCTGAAATTTAATCGTGCTCATACGAGAACTTCCAAATTCGTCAACAAAATGAGAAATTCAATCGATTTTTCCCAACACCTACACGTGAGGTAAAAAATTACAACTCTCATCGTATATTCCAGACATATCAAGGCTCGTATATGCAAACATATGGTGAGTTTTAATCAAAGAATTCGAAAAATTCCAGAATAAACTGAAAATGAGTTGTCATGAAACCCTCAAATTCCTTTGAAATAAAATTCAAAATCACGTGGAAATCAAAAATAACGTTTGAAGCGATATAGTAGCGAAAAAGGAATAAAAAAACAATATCTACGTCCAAAAAAGCATTAAAGTTGGAGATTGAAAATCAATGCTATAAAAGATATCCAATCGGTTGGGACGACATAACAGATGACGCGTGGAGAGGGTTGGGAGGAAAATTTTCAATCCAAATAAATTAGCCAATATTTCAAAGCGGAGCGGTTCAAAAATGCTACATCGTGGGGAAGCGAGTAGATCGAAATAAAAAAGTCAAACAATTCAAGTTGAAGTGATAAAATGCTCGTGTAGGGGTCTCTCGTGCGATCCTAACTAACCAATTAGCTGAACTTAAGAACAACCGCATCCGACAAAAACTGCGACGAACAAACAAAAGATAAACCAACCGAGCTGAAGCAATCTGTTGCTGATTCTGTAGTAAATAGCACTAGTGGCTCAACATACCGCTAAGGAATGCCAAATCATAAGGTAAATGAAGAAGAAACAAACACATTGTACAGCTTCCTTCAAGACACTTTTGAAAAATTTGTCAACTTCTCCGAAAATCTCTTGATCTACTAAGTTTACTTCAACACGTTGTTCTCATCAGTTTACCCGACAACATACCATCTAGTTCAACACATACCTTAGGACTTGCATAATCAAAAGCAACTAAAAATTAACAGTAGGAGCTGTTATACACATGCATTAAGCTCAAATTGACGCCAGTGACGGAATGCGTAGAGCGATAACCAAGTAAAAGTTTAATTAAATCAGAAACATTGTGACGGCCCGCAGAGTTCCATCTCTGATGAAGATACTCGTACTTAGAGTCTAGAAGACAGACGAACAGGTTCGATAAATGGTAGTCAAGTGCATGGAAGCTCGTTCATACTTCAAACATATAAATTTTTCAATAGATACTCGTGAGACATAGATTAGGAAGTGTAGACCCTAAACTAATTTTGATCTCACGTTATGAGCGATATACTGAACGATTCCAAGGTCTATTAATATGCTGATACTATCATAGTTGCCATTTCAGACGGTCACGGACCAGCTCAATAACAGAATTAGCTACACAACACACAGGATCCCTTGTGTAAAGAGGGCCTTCACCGCTGATTAATACCTTCACTCACTCGTAGACTGCAGCACAAAACTCTCAAGTTTCCACTGTCACCACGAACCAGAAATAAAGACGCAACTGTTCTCACTAATGATGCACGTTAACTGGCGCGCTCGGAGATCTCAACATGTATAGATTCAAGTATGAACCTACCAATTCATTTAATAATACGAGTACTGAACGCAATTTGAGTGAAGTCAATTTTCATGGATTTTACTGTCAGTGAAAGATGATATCCTCCTTCATACTGCAAAACATGTAATTCATCAATAGTTAATGTAAACTAAAACTACTCAAAGAAATTATTTTACTTCGTCTCACAAACTTATGCATTCGACAGGACTTTTTGCTTGACGGAACCATCAACCTACAGTCAGACCGCAACCAACGATTAGACCAAGGCCAATGTCAACCAAGACCAAGGACACGACCCACCAAGACTAATGCCACGATTTACCAAGACTAAGGACGCGACTAAGACTAAGGACGCGACTAACTAAGATTAAGGACGCGACTAACTAAGACTAAGGACACGACTAACCAAGACTAAGGACACGACTAACCAAGACTAAGGACACGACCCACCAAGACTGAAGATACGACCCGCCAAGACTAAAGATACGACCCACCTAGATTAATGCCACGACCCAACAAGACTAAGGACACGACCAACCAAAATTAAGGACATGACCCACCAAGACTAAGGACACGACCCACCAAGACTAAGGACACGACCCACCAAGACTAAGGACACAACCCACCAAGACTAAGGACACAACCCACTAAGACTGACACGACCCACCAAGACCAAGGACACGACCCACTAAGACCAAGGACACGACCAACCAAGACTAAGGACACACCCAACCTAAGTCAAGGGCCTCAGTCTTTGACTATCTTTCGACTGCAGACTCCACAAAGGGACGTTCCAGGCCAGGCCTTAAGGCACTCAAACGGTGAATATTTTCGCGGAAGCTGTTTACCAAGGGAAGCGAGTAGAGCCGTCGACGAAATGCTGCAACACTTCAGCAAAATTTCGAAGAAAATAAGTTTAATAAAAGTAGGGCAGCCGAAACTTTTTCTCCTTTCGTTTGATTCACAGTGTACCTCTATGAACGAACTAATTTTTAGACTGTAAAGATGTCATCAATAGAACAAATGCCGATGAACACAAGTGTTCCTATTCGGGTGTATATAAATCATATAGGGGATATATGCCAAGGAGCGGCATTTACTGGTTCAGTGCCCCACATCAGCACTGTCACTGGTTATCACTTGCAAAAGGTACATCAAGAACAAAAACACTGCAACGACATATATTCCAAAGGAAATGGTACAGCGTCGACTTTCAAATCCAGCTAACCATTTCTTCACTGCCAGAAACAGCGGTAGCAGACTTTTGCCTCTGTTGCCGCCGCCCATCATATTACTAGGAACTGCAAACATGCCCGCATTCAATGTAAAATATAAACAACGGTACTGCGTTTCAAAATACAGAAGTACATAGCATTTTTCATCGCAGCGTAATACGTCAAATAAAAGCAAGCTCATCAATGAAGCTTCTCTTCATTTCGACACGATATAAACAAAATTGCCACCCCAAAAAAATGCGCTAACTTATTTCATGGTAGTTAATTGTTATCAGTATAAGCAGAAAAATATATTTTACAGCATGAAATGAGTGTTAGATAAAAACTATACCTTTTCAACAACATGCAAAGTGGCTCATATTTTTGCCACTGCCACGGCACATTTCAAGCGAAGTATCTAACATCAGTATAGAAAAACCACTGAAGGCAGACAAAAAACTTTAATATAGATTAAATAGTCCTTGTGAACAAAAACAGTTGGCTAGCCGGCACTAAAGCCACACAATACTGAGCAAGAAAGTAAAGGAGCACAGGACTAGCTGCTACAAAAGCTATACACGTGAGACTTGACTTTCGTGTTTTTGCCTCAGCAACGAGGGCCAGCACGATGGTGAAATGGTAAGACCATCAGTGTCAACGGGAACAGACATGGTAAAACTATCCTATAATGAAATGGGTTAGCTCTTTTCTAACAGTGATCAAATACCGTGCCGATCGACGACAGCAACCTTTATTCACACAAGTATTGTGCAATCATGTGAAGATCAATGACGATCACTGATGAATATTATGTCGAACAGAACCAAAGGGAATGTTAGTCGTAGAGCCTCTTCAACAAGATCTACTGTCACAAAATCAAGTCATCGAACAGAACTGAATAAAGATTACCTGAAACGAAGTTATTTCAGAAGCACGGCATCCATCAAAATGAATTAAACACGTTTAGCATCGACTAAAACAGGTGTCACAGCAACTTGTCTACTTTCAACATAAAAAACATCTCTAGCGTGACATTCAAAGATCTGAGTAAGTTTTTACGTTGCACAGAAACGGCTAAAATCTCTTGCGTAGTCGCACACAAATATCTTCAAGGAAATGCGCATGTGCACCATAAACTCCGCCACGATCTCGAGGGCAATATCACCCCAATATTACGGAGCCAAATCCCCTGTACCACAACACCGCTCGCTGCCGTAGCTTTTACGCCGCATTCAATTTGCTCAAAATTGACGACATGATTGCCGCCTCTTCTCTCCGCTCTCGCCTGCTTAAAATTCGAGCCGCACAAGTCAAGAACTACTTTTTTTCTTCCTAGAAACCCGAAGTAAATGGTCTTCAATCATTTTTTTCGCGAAACTCTGTAAAAAAATTCCTCAAACTTCCGTCGCAGTAAATTCATCACAAAGGCAAAAATTTATACAACAATTATTCACAACATTTGTGATAGTTTACAAATGGCCCGAATCAATAGCACTGGACCTAAAATTACTGCACAGGGTCAAAACAAAGAATATATGTTAACTAGTAAACGTACCCCGCCAAAAATGGCAGGATAAATGAAGTTAAAATTTTAAGATGCCCTCTTATATACGCAACTCTGAAATGTAAAAAGCTATTTTCATTATCCATGACACGGACTGCCTTCTCTGACAGTCTTGCCATTAGTTTAGGAATACGGAGCCGGGAATTTTCTCTTACCTAAATTCAAGAGAGTGACAGAGAGACAGACGGACGAAGGAAGCAACACTGGCCTATTATTATATATAGTGGGATAAACTTTTAAACAAATATTAGAACAGAACAAAATTATAAGCAGGAGTAGCTCGAAAAAAAAAATGCTTGGGCTTTAAAACCTTCTTATAGGTCTACATATACAATGACATTGCAACGAAAGAGGGGTCATCTTGAACTTTGAATACTTGAAATATCCAGATGGTAACTGAAGCATTCAGATGGTAACTGAAGCATTCAGATGGTAACTGAAACATCCAGATGGACGAAATTCACAATAAAATCCTAAATTTCACTCTCTACGTGAGACAGCGATTTGCTCACTTCAAATTATGCTACGCTAAAGCTGCGGGGACTCCCAAGTTTCAGTCCCAACTATTGGCAGCGCGGGAAATGGCTGAGTCAGCAGTTCAAACCAAAGTGCTTAAAAACAAAAAAGAAGTAAAAATGTAGACATCTTCGTCAAAACTCAATACCAAGCACTTTCGTACGGGTGAAAGAAAGGCGAAAATAGAGCAAAAAATTCATGCAAAATGCCCTCGCAACAAATTGAGCAGGCGGCTACAGGTCACTCTAGTGCCCTTCAGCAACCATGAAATTCCAGGTTAAAATAATGATGAAAGTATACACTAAATATTTGCAGAGCCCCCTTTAAATTCCCCGCAGAATATATGGAAATGTTTGTACATCAATGGCTTTTTTCGTAAATCACAAGGTAACCATCAGAAATTACCGTTCGTTTAGCCAAGTTCAGATCAAGTAAGCGCCTTACGAGCATCTCCGAAGGGTGCGTTTGACAGCTGCGATCACGGCGAGTTGTTCTCAAGCGGAGGAATCGCGGGAATGCCCTCTTCTCATTACGTAGAAAATTAAACTTAGAAGCAATTTCAAACAATCCAATTTCCCGCGAGAGTGAATTCCGAGGAAAATTTTTGCATCGATACATAATGGTTTATAAATGGAAAATCCTATCGACAAGAGCACGGCAAATGTTTCCCAGCAGTCCAACCTTGATGCTTCCGCTTCAACGCGACCAGGACCACACAGCAACCGTCAATGGTCGCAGAGGCAGCTTCTCAGACTGCCCACTGGTACCGTTGATAATGATTCTTACCCGCTACCACAAAGCATACCTACGATATCAGTATCAAATCCAGAATAAAATTCAAAGTGCAGAAGTATGAAAAAGGAAATTTTAGCACTTGAAAGAGATTAAAAGTCATTAAGTACGAAGTTCCTCCGCGCTATCACGGAGTATCCAAAATGACAATCGGGAGGCATCCAGCCAAAAATCGTTCATACTGATACTTAAACTTTATTCAAAAATATTCGAGGATTGAGGTCCCTATCATTAGCTGGCAAGCTGAACATTACCCTATATTCGCTGGAAATAGAAGCAATATTTACGATATTAATTCATTATCCGTCGAAGAGCAGTAAAACGGAAGCTGTATTTAACGCCTCACGTAAGATCTCCAACACTGTTAAGACCGTAATTTAATTTAGAGCAGGATGGAGATACTCCATTCAAATTGGCAAACATGACCATCAGTAACGAGCAATTAGGCCAGACTGGGCCAAGCCTCAGAATATTCTGAGTTTCACGGCTGTAGCCACGATGCCGGTTCGTTAAGACCAGCTCTAAACACATCGGTATCCGAGGAAGGTAAAATTAAAGAAAGAAAAATGACCGAAGAGAAATATCGAAGGCTAAAGAGCCGCTGGCATAAGTAGGCCTCAAATTTTAATAACACACAATTGGAACGCATGTGGAAAGCTGCTCACAACATTCTCAACCAGAATGTTATTAAGTTTTGTCGTTCCACGCAATCATAAAGATTTAATGAGGGAATATTTAAATTGCCATTTCGTTAATTAAAATGGTTCTACAAAACGGAAGCATTTCTAACCAGGCAATGTAACGTAATTAACTAATCAACTAAGACACACATGTTCATCAGAAGCCTATGGTAATTATAGCAGTTAAAACATAACCAAATAGCAGTTGAGCAAAGAGTAGCTAAATGACGCACGTGTTAAACACGTGGATAAATCCACAATAGTACGCTGTAGCAAAGTTGCAGTCGGCTTTTTTGAGCCCCGATGTGCCCCGCATTGCGAACTTTACAGACACGATGAGGTGAATTATTCAGCCAGCACATCCCATGAGAGACCCACACGAGCAACAAGCAAAGAATTTTTTTTTACAACTGGCAACTTCGATCAACAGGATAAAAGTAGCAACTGGACAGCCTTCCGTTGAAGAATTATCTACTGAGCACAGCGGAAAAGGGCAATTAGCAGAAAAAGAGCGGTGCGCACGCTCGGGCGCGTAACACGGGAGAAAGAGAGGGGCGTCGGATGTGGCTCACGGGCTAGAGTAAACTGTGGCACAGAGGGCCTCTGTGCCGAGTCAAAGGTCCTCTCATTGACGGAGAAGTTGACTTCTCTCTGTTTCCAATTCGAAGTAACCATATTTTTTACAAGCACGCCGCCCACAATCAAACTTAGTGGGGAACATCAATAACGAAGATCTTTGTAGGAGGTCTGGAGGAGGTTTTTGAAGCGGGAAGTATACGCGTGAGTTGTTTATTTTTGCGGAATACACCGTGAATACCTTGACGAAGTCCGGGCTATCTCGCGCCCACGTCACTCTGGTGTACCCCATTTTCACTGTAGAGATAATTACAGCTCTTCCAACAATTTATTACCACCAGAATTACACGAGTATAAAATTAAAGATGTGTATTTATACAACAATTTCAATGAGTTTTGTTAACTATTGTTACTTGTGGGCCAAATAAGTTCTATGACTTCTAGCGCATCCTATAGAAACCGTTTTCTAAAGCTTGCAGGGATATGTGTATACATATAATTTAATGGACAATCCTTAACGTATACAAGATCAATCTAGTAAAGAATTAATGTAATGTATTGAAGCAATATTAATTTTCAATAATTTAACAATGTCTAGTCAATGAAAAGCCGTATATTCTACAAAATACTTGAATTTATAATTTACCTTGTAGGCCACGTGAGTGGTGTCTCAATGGTCTACTGGACAGGAGACTATCCTCCGAGCAATATCCGACATCACTAACTTGATAAGAAATAAGATACAGATTCGCTTTGCACGCTTGAAATGTGCTTTAATCATGAATGGTAGAGGGCAATGCATCCCAAGCTCTAATACGATAGTAGTGAGAACCAAATTGTGATCTATTCTTGGAGTAGTAAGGAAGTAGTATAAATTTACCTCGGTTTCCAATTAAGTATTTATGACGGCTATTTTGAGCAGATGTTGTGTGCTTCTTCGTTTGATGAATATTTCGTTG
>VOMN01129329.1:0-12767 GCA_014899125.1 Orchestia grillus | reverse complement strand
TCGACTGCCTAGAAATACAGGGTAAATATGTTGTACATAACACTGCAGTGTGAGGTCTTCCTGCCTCCTGCAGTGTGAGGCCTTCCTGCCTCCTGCAGTGTGAGGCCTTCCTGGCCCTGCAGTGTGAGGCCTTCCTGCCTCCTGCAGTGCGAGGCCTTCCTGCCGCCTGCAGTGCGAGGTTTTCTTGGCTTCTGCTGTGTGGGTTTTTTAATTGTGCAATTAGAATGCTATAAAGGCTTTAAAATTTAAATTCTATGGTGCATATGGTATCTTTGCGCCGTTAGACATTGTATTTGACTTCTACGTGTGCGGTAAGTCGGATTCATGTAGTCTACGGATTACGTACATATAATATTCCGAAGCGTAATCTGGCTAACTCTGAAGAAAACATGACTGTTGTTTCACTTTTGTTGGCATAATTTTCCTTTAAAATTTACCACGATATTTTAACTCAATTTCCGCCCTGCTTTCCTGCAATGTGCCTTATCCGCGCTGCTCGCGTGGTGGTAGACAGCTCCTCGCTATCACAGCACGTATCGGTCCCCTTCTACATCGCTTCCATTATGCAAAAGCAGTCTTAGTGAACAACTAGAATACAGAATTCAGGAAAACAATGACCATCCAGAGTCGCTTTTTAAATAAGGGAAATGCTGCACAAGATAACGACCAAGTCATGTTATACCTAAATCATTCGCTTCAAAGTCTTCACAACACGCACATCATCTAACTTTTTTCTCAGAAGCGAATTTGTTAAAGATACTTGAAGCACAACAAATAAGCACTGGCTCCAAATTCCTCCTTCCTAATTGGTTCCGAACTAACATCATTAAACAACATGACAGGGAAAAGTTTCATAAACTTTAAGGACAAGCCCCTGCTTTGGGAGGGAAGTTTCCTCTCTCCTACTTAGTTTTAATCCTGGCAGTCAACTCAGAAGGTGATTTATTGCTCAAAAGCCTTTGTTGGCAAGACGTCACAAGCTTTGCTGAGATTACGTTCATAAACATGCATTTCGGGACGGCGCAGCATCTTGCGTGGGTGTGGGGGCTCGATACAGTTCGTTGCCTGAGCCTCAGGCTTTTCGAAATGTTGATGGCGCTGCTCATTGCAAACCGTGTTAGTCGACCTATAGTGGGCGGTGCACTCCATGTTTTGATATTTGAAGTTGACATACCACCCACTCCAATTTTTTCGCCGCTTATTCACATATATATAAAACAGCTGATAAAAATAGTTGGGGTCCGATACTTTTTAGATAATTATAGATGCTCAGCGAAAAAGTTTGACAGAATAGGGATAATGTTATGCATCTGTGCATCTCTGCCATTTCCAGCCTTTTAGTAAAGCATTTATTACACGCAACACTGATTTCACCTCCAACACTTCGGCGTGTGTAGTTAGTCGACTCTAAGTTACAAAATTAGTGTTAAAACCCAAGCTCGTTTCCGAATAATGAACTCACAAAAATCGAACTCCAAAGTACCTTCAGAGCATGGATATTGCGTGTGCTTCTGTCATAAGGTGTTTGCGATTGCTGTTCAATTGAATTCCCAAGCTAGCTTCCACCCTCGCAATTTTGAGCATAATTATTCCACTACCTCCTCCACCTTAATTATACCACCACTGCCTTGAACTAACTTTTCACCACCTCTCCGAGCTTACTTTCTGCCTTCCGCTTTGAGCACAGCACTGAGCTATCCCCTTCATGAGCTTTCTTCTATCATCTCTTTGAGCTTACTTCTTCATCATCGTTATAAGCTTACTTTCTTCATCATCGTTATGAGCTTACGTCTTCATCACTTCTATGAGCTTACTCAAAGTTATACCTTCATCACAGCCTTGATCTTAGTTCTATCATCACCTCCATGAGCTCGCTTCTATCATCACAGCTTTGAGTATACTCCTGTCATCACAGTTTCGAGATTATATTTTTACTCACGGCCTTGAGCTCATCTCTACCGCCATCTTGGGAGTCATTTCCCGTCCTACCAAAACTGAGCTTTCTTTAGAATTCAGAAGCTATTGGATTTGTTTTTGTTGGTGAGGGCCACAAAAAAATTATTTCGTTCGACATCTGCGGGGAATTTTTTGCCTCGTTGCAAGTCTCCCGTTCACGCTACAGAGCCGGTTTCATTTTTCAAAAGTGAAAAAGTTGGCAAAAATGTCTAATATCGCTTTGTTCAAACTCGCCTGAAATTAAGGGGGAAAACTGCTCACTAAGGTTCTGCGTGATATCCAAAATTCAATTCAATGTTGATATTAAGTTTACTTTACAATGCGTTGTAAATTAAAATAGCGTTGGTGGTGTTTCAAACTGATTTGAACTTAACAGGTTTGGGTCCTCACAAAAGTTTTACTCTGCATGGGCAGAGAATATTTGACCAAAATCTTAATTTGTCAAGTTTATACAGCGGTAAGTGAAAATCTCGGGACAAAATATCACTTCACGAATTATTCAGTTTGTCACGTCAAAACTTCCAGCCCACTCGAACTGTTACAATAAGTGAAAAATTTCGGACACAATACACTCAAACGTAAAAGTCTTTGAACTTGCAGTCATAAAATAATATATGTTAAGCCAAGAAAACAATTTCGGTGACGTAATAGAATACAGATAGGTTATTGGTTTTGTTACTTCATTTATTTCAATAGCATATCACCTGATTCACGTATAGAATGACAGGAACAACTGATAAAAAAATGTAAAAAACTCTCTGTAAAACTCTACATGAGTTCTCTGTGAGCATCAGTAATTTTTAAAAATTTACATGCAAACTGTACGTTAATGGAAGCAATAGAAAAGCTTCTTACCTTTAATTAACCATTCATGAATTCCGCAAGCTTCATCAATGTTGTTTGCCTGATCAATCGGTCGTCAAAATCAAGTAAAAGTTCATTTCCCCTCTCAATGCAGCGATCAATTTTGTCTCGAAGGATGAGAATAAAAAATTCGAATGCATCATAACAAAGTCCACGGCTCATAACAGTTTTATCAATTAAATTCCTGAATCCCGATGCAATTTTCTAACATTCTCGCGTAAAACTCTAAAATGGATCACTAGATCCCAGCGCGTTCATTAAAGTGACCTTACGAGTTTTTAATTGAATACCTTAGAGCTCTTGAAGCCGGACCAAGTCTCTTACTAGATTGGATACTCTCCTGAAAAATTTGCGAAACATTGTTCCGGTTAAATGTATTTTGTACTAGCGTGATTCAGTTTGAATTACTGTGCATTCGGAAACCTCAGTTCAATGAGTGGATTTACAAGCGAACCATATTTCTAATGAACTTTTTTAAAAATTATAATGCCACCATCGAATCCATCGAATGCTTTATGCTCCGCATATTGAGAAAACTATCACTCCTGGGTCTTGCTTATCGACTTCGGATGTTGCCATGCGTTCAATTTGAAATTCAATTTTGAACTTTCCGAACTTTCGAAATTTATTTTAGGCGTCACATTTGCAACTGTATTCTGCTGAACCTGCCCTCAAGCACAGCACTGGTACTCTAGAACGGGTAAAGTTAGCGTCTTCAGCCAGTGATTGTTCAAAAGAGACCAATCTTGGCTTTAGTGTCGTTGGTGTGCCGCTAACTCCTCCTCAGCTCTTGCGTCGTCAGCAAATCTTGCGGCTGACTTCAGCAGGGCCGATTCAGAGACCAAATGTGTGCTGTGGAAGGCCACTGCATTTTCCTCTCATTTTCTAACCGATAGAATTTTCTGAGAAATTTGAGGTATTACTAAGAAAAAGGTCCGCATTTTTTCTACTCCATTCTTCCTTATCTAGAGCCAGAACTTTCGAGCGCTCGACGCATTTCAATGTCTATAGCCGTGACCACAATTTCTGTGAGCGCCCTGAACACAATCCGTGTATGCATACACCTTGGTCTATGTACCGGGGAACGTGTACGAAAATTTTGTACGCCAAGCTGCATAACTTTGTGTATGTGATCAAAAACTCTGCAAAACATAAGAACTGGATCTCAAATAGATGAAAAAGACAAATGCTGCAGGAAAACACCCACCTTTCGGGCTGTCAATTCTCTTCCATAATGGATATTCTTTTGAAAGGGGGTAATGAAACATATTTGAGAATATGATTATCATCACAATCTGAAGCGATTTTTTAATCGTTTTGCTTCACGAACAAATAAATGGCTTACTTACTACAAAAAGTACGGCATGTATCATTGACGTTACTGAAGATGAAAGAGTTGAAAAATTTTCAGTGTCTAGCTTGTAAAATGATTCTCTGAAAATTTGTTCCCGAGGAAAAAAGAATTTCTTGATTGAATACATACGATTAGGGCTGCCTGTTTGAATTCTGTGAAAGGAATATAGCTGTGACATTTTTTCATCTGCGTTTGAGACAATTTTTTTTCTGAATAATAAGATATTGCATTGATTCAACATCATCGGAAATTAAAAGATGACAAGTTTTATTGTTGCCAGAAATAAATTGTGCGTACAACTTGGGAGCTAACACAAATCTAATGAGCACTAATGTTTGTGCGGCAATGTTGTCAAGCGACTGAAGAGGCTCACTGCCCTCCAAAATTTAAACATCACTGACAAGATTTGTTCGTAAAATTTATTGCAAACAGATTATTTCTCCACAAAAAGCGATCGATCATCAAAAATAATTACTATTCGGTACAAGGGAATGAAAACTAATTTATCAAACTTCGACAGTAGATATAAAAATTCAGAAGAGTGACCTATAGGAATAAGTAAAAGGCCAAATATTCATCGTTTACGAAATATCGAATCTGAAAGTTGAATTGAGTCCAATTAACTATGGTTTGGTCAGTCCTCAGAGTCGTAGGTGATGGCAGCTCATTTGTTTACGGGGCATTACAGCAAATTTGGAATTGCAGTAAGCGTTCAAAATGTCTGCACACTTTACCAATGCAGGGCTGGCACCCACATAGAAACTATACCCGGACGCGGTCAGATACTACTGGATTATCCTCGCTGAGTCTTGCAGCGTCAATCATCCTTCCAAGAAGATACATATTTGGCCGCACTGGGGTATCATAAATTAAACTTTTCAAGTAGGCCCAGAGGTAGAAGTTCAAGGTGACAAATCTGGAAACCTGATAATAGCCCATGCTACTAGTCTAAAGCGTCATATCCACCTGGTTACTTGATATGGTCACACATTATTTGATCGATGAGCTGGAGCTACAACCGTTTTATTCTGATGTCTCGAAAACGATGTAGGTTGAAATTTTACTTTATACGTGAAAAATTATATATTTTGGGTTTTATCTCTTCCGTTAAAGTTTGTACATCTAGTTTTAGAATGTGCAGTTTATTTCATAGCTGAATTATTTACAGAAGAACATGAAGTGAGCACCCTAACAATTAACAAAATTAGAAGATAATGTATTCAGAAGTTTCAAAATCATCTTGAAGAACATAGTGACTCATAAACACGCCTGTTCACCAGCTTTAGAGTATGTAACCCTGGTTCCCTTGACAGCATTTTTGTCTTTCAGATTTTAGTCGTTATTTGAAACCGAAGTTGAATTCTATCATCAAAAAAGTTTTTTCAAGTTGAAAGGTCTGCTCTGCATCTAATGCTAACGTCTTCACTGTTGTTGCCACCGAGCTATAACTTTATTTGAGGCTTTCTTTGAGTTTTAAATTTATTCGCTCTTCCACAGGTCGAAAGAACATAGCTTGCTCTACGTGTCTTAGATGAAATTTACGAGCACAAAAAAATCGAAAACGCACGAGAAAATTATAATTGGAAATGCTAGTCTCGCTAAAACACCAGAGAAGTAGGAATAAGTAAGCACAAGAGACCCCTTCGATGTCAAGAAAATAACGATCGTAAACTTAAAAAAAAAGGTGAAATCAATTTTTTCTAAAGCAATATGTCGCCAGCACTCCTGAATGTGATACCTGACATGCAACTTTGACTCAAGTAACAACAATTTTTTTTATCTGATCAACAACAAAGTCGTTGATGAATGTACTTACGTCACAGCGCTCGGGTGAGATATAACAAAATCTTGACTGTATTAAAGACAAAGCGTTTGTAGGATTTACCACGAAGAAAAAGCTCCGAGTAGTGGGGGAGGAACATAAGGAAAATTTGTTCCCCTTAAAATAAATCCCTGACAAAGTGTCGACCTCATGTACACCAAACCTCAAGATGCGGTTTTAAGACAGATTTACGTCGTGACTCCATCGCCTGCGCAGATTTTTCTTCCAGATCTAGCGTTTTGGCCGAGGTCGCTGTTTTTGTGCAGCTTAAAGCGTTCGGACGCAGTAAGGGTGTGGTTATAAAGGACGGGCCGCCCAACCGCAAGATTCAGTGGAGCGCATTGGAGACCTGAAAGAGAAAAATAAAATTTTAAACATCTACCTGGAAATTTTCGGAAGGATCTCATCGTCAGCAGTAAAACGAATAGAAAAAACATTTAACGTATCTCTTTTTATGGCTTGTGACTGTATTTATTTGAAAATGTTGAATACATATTGCAAATCATATTTTCTTCCATTCATTCCTAATTGACTTCCCATCACCCCAAACGGAAAATGTGTTGCAGTGCATAAATTCTGTAAAAGTTTTTAACATGTGCTGATTGCGAGCAAAGAGGAATAAAAGCAGTTTTTTGGTGCAAGACCGTAGCTTGTGTAACTGTTGATATTGTCATTTTTAAATCTACGTGTACTCTATGCTTACTCTACAGCACGAGTAGTCTATCAGCACTTTATGTGTCAACCTCTGCCAGAGATAAGAAGCAGACTAAATAATTGGATGGTAATGACTACGTTGGGTCTTTGAGCATACGAGCAGAAAGTCGTTCCGAAAAATCCAGATATGTATTACAAATATTTGAAAAAAAACTACATGTTCCCATTTCCTATGAGTAAAATGTCCAGCAAAATGGTAAAAGAAGTAAATGAATAATTCTGAAAGTGTTCAATAAAATTTAAATAGAAAAAACTACAACAATAGCCTAAACTTCCAAATTTTTGAAAAAGTGAAACAACTGACAGCCATCTAAATTGACAGGCATTGTACATTCTTCTGCACTCATACCTGCATTCTCATTCTACATTCTCCTATATTTACACCTGCAATCTCGTTCTACATTCTACTGCACTCACACCTGCAGTCTCATTCTACATTTTACTTCNCACTCACACCTGCAGTCTCATTCTACATTCTACTGCACTCACACCTGCATTTTCATTCTACAGTACATTCTACTGCACTCACACCTGCAGTCTCATTCTACAGTCTACTGCACTCACACCTGCAGTCTCATTCGATTACTTACAAATCTGGACAGGTTTATGCCGTTTAAATACACTTCATATTCATTGTTGGAAATACCCAACTCAGGCTCATTTTCAACAACAAAATAAACTTCATTCAGCATGGAAAAAAGTTAGTTTACTTAAATTTCGCCCTATTCTAAGTTCCGACCTTAAATTATTGGGTTGGTGGAGTAAGTTAAACCTTCACTTGAAATACCGTAGACTTTTTCGTATAGCTATTGTTCACTTATGGCATTCTTACACTGTACAAGTGCATGCATCATAATATCACGTGGCCTTATAACATACTTGATATCAGTTTTGTGGTGACATGACTTTAATCGAATGACTATTCAGTTCTATTAGGTGTCTAAAAATTAGTTGAGGGTAATAGAGATGTGAAAAAATAAATTCCTAAAAGCTCACCAGGGACTGAAAATTTCCCCACCAAAAAGTTTAATTCATTCGTTAAAATTCAAGTCAAAAATTTGTTTTGAATTTATTATAGAGTATAACTAGATCACCAAAACAGAACACAAAAACAGAATAAAATTTACAGGTCCTCCGCTTGAAAAAAAAAACATTTAAATACATTAAATTTTCAACGGAATAAATGAAGTGATCCAATTTCATGTTTTCCAAAAGAAATCCTTCCCGTTTTGTGAGAGTCTTTCGAACCTCATCGCAGCACGTAGGCGGCGCTTGAAGCGGAGCATTTAACAGCACAAGACGCCGTGCTGCTCCTAGCAGCACTCCAGTCTAGAGGTCATTGGGAGGCCAAATTGGCGCAATATCTGCAAATGGAGTGCAATCAAATTGCACGTCGGATTACTGCAAATTTGGCCGTTGGTCTTAACGCTCCAGATGTTCCTTGAGCTGTTTCGATGCATTCGGATACTGCGTTCTTGTTGCTACTTTTTTGTGTTAAAAAGTTTCCTTGTATTTTAGAAGCTTATGTCCGTCCATGTATTTGTACGAGATTCAGGTTGGGTGCTAAAATTCCTCTGACTAATTACAGACATTTGATGACAGGAAAAGAATTAGACTTGCTCTTTACGTAAGATGCTGAGTGGAAGCTCGAGATAGATGCTGAGTGCAAAATGTTCGATGCTGAGTGAGAGTGAGAGGTATGGAACATATATGAAGTAATGTCTTGTGCGAGAATCTGTGGACTATTGATTTTTTTATGAATCAACTTTCCATCTTACTGAATTAAAAATTTATTAGATGACGTAAAATTGTTCGACACAATTTAAAACAATGTGAACAAGTTTATAGGAAAATTTACTTCACGTGTAAATACCACAATAATATTCAGGACAGTATCAATGTAACTATATAAGGTGAGAAGATATTTTCTCCGATGTTTTTAAACCTAATATTTATTATACGTAACTTCATTTACATGTATTTTGTTGCGTATTTTAAAATTTCTTCTTATTTATTCTGTGGGGACACTAGCATATCCTTCGCTGCAGCTAATTGGCAGGACTCAAGCAGGGATTCAGGAATGTGTCTTTGCTTCAGTTGAACAAATCAATTAACTGTACCTCACCACCCGTTCTCCTCGCTCGCTATACACTTTGTAGATACTCGCCCTGTAGCCAGTGGATGCTCATGGAACACGAGACGAATAATTTGATCAGGGTACGACCTGTTTTCTGTATGTGTTCATGTTTTTGTTACCGATGAATGATGGGCAAAGAAAGTTCCACCGAGTAACGGAGTATTCTGATGAAATGAAAAACATATAGGACGAACATAATGAATGATGTAAATAGAAATTACTTGAATTAAGCTACGGGTATTTTACAGCTAAATTTTTCACCAAAAACTAAAAAAATGCGTTAAATGAAACATCATGCTTAATTTTGGCTAATGAATTTTTAAAACCGGCCCATAGGAATACATCTTCAGAAAAACAACTCAGACAACCTATTTCGAATTTGAATATTTTAGAGCCTCCTCCATGACTCACCTTCATCCTACTTGTGCCGCTTCACATCGATCCATCGGATCAAACCCAAGACAACTAAATAACCTTAATTAAAAAGAAACCTTTTTGCGCGACAAAAAACTACGTTTCATTCGATATAAAACAATTATTGGGCTCCAAATACAGCAGAGAACTCGGAAAAATTTGTTTGGTTTTGTCTGAGTCTCAGACCGTGGGGATGCAGCGAGGTTGGACCGGGACCGTCGTGCCCTGAGGAAGTGCCGCAATGCAGGCGCTCTGAGGTCATTCTAACACCTCAGGCAATGGCGAATAATTTTCTTATTCTCATAGTGAATTATCTTCAAGCGTAAGTGGCTTGTAACAGATTTGGTTTCGAAAATCCCTCAAAGTGCGAGTAAATGCCATTGTCAATTTTATGGTCTCTCAGCTTTCGCCACTTCCGATGTCCATACCAAGTGATCAAAAGGACATAAACTGTGTGTCACTCTTTATTGTATGTTTTATTTTTCAAAGAATTTTCTAGATATTTTATAGCATAGAAGGGGCATAATATGCAAACAAGGTTAATTCTAAGATTAATAGTCCTTTAAATTTTGAAAACGATTGATGTTGTATGTACAAAGTTATGTCAATTAATGGGTTACGCCTCGCTTTCTAATGTCATCCCACTAGGAAAAGAGCATCGCCTGAGCAAAAATATACACAAAAACGAACTTTTGCTACGTTCTCCTTACGGCTGAGGTCCGAGCTACGTTGGTTGGTGGCCATGGAAGATCAAAGGGTGGGTACTTCATGGATCCTTTCGCCTCAGTCGCTTTAAGCGTCAACAAGGTGATGGTGGGGCGATGTTTTGGACTGGGACGAACACTTGCCACCGAGGTTGAATAACCTGCTACCGGCACGCACACGTCAGTTGTTATCATTGTATGGTTTTACTACATCATATTAAACCAAGGCTACTATTTCATTCCTGAATACTATGGCCATGGCCTCTTGCTTCACCCAACCTAAGCCCCATCAAACAACTCTGGTCCGTCTTGAAGCGGATGGCTTGTGACGGAGGTGCCCAGTATACATCGGAGGCCCTGTAAGAGATCAGAATGTCACTGGGTCCATAGGAGCGGGTCAGATTAGTCCATTCGTAGATTCCATGGACGAAATACAATTTGATGCAATCAGTAACTAAGCACGGATACCACACTGACAAATCATGTAGTCACTGCTGCGTTAGTACACGTTGATATCAAGTATTTTGCTTATAGTTTTTGCCTTAATGTATCCTCAAATACATTACATATAGCTGCAAAGAATATATAATAGATTACAGGCTTAAAGATTGTATTGTTCGTACTTTCAAAATAACGTGACATATCCTAAAACAAAGGGCAACACATACGTGGGTAAAACTTTGTATATATTGTATCAATAATCTAAAAACTTATAGAAATTTTACCGTTAGTAGGCGCTCTGTTTGTATTGAAGCGCGTTCCGATACTATATCTTACACTGAAAATGTTTTGAAATACCAAGCTTGCAATAAACCGTTCCAATACCATTTAAGAACAGTCTAACGATACACGGGCTTGTACTTATTCCCGACGTGACACGTGTCCCAATGTACTTCGCTTAGATCGCTTCTAACAGCGAATCTTTCTTCAAGTAGATCTTTAATTACAGTTTAATCTAATTCCTTAACGTAAAGACAGTAACTGTGGTATGCAGTTACTAATTCTCAAATTCTTTCATCAGAGTATGAGCTTATTACAAATAAGAATAATGATATCTCATTCATTTGCCTTTTCTCCAAATGAAGCTTCCATTTCTGTAACACACAAGCACCTGTAGGCAATATAGAATTTAAAGCAATAGAGCTAAGCGGGAAGCGATAGCGATGTATCTAATGTGTTGGGAATGTGTAGAGTAAACATACTACGTGCGATGAACATTATCTTTTTACCCACTCAACCTTCCATTTCGACAAACGATATTGGCAATTTTACTCACTATTTTCAATGTCCATTTTCTAATCTCTCAGTACACTAATTTGTCACAAATTCGAATGATAAAACTAGGCTTCTGATTTTATTTCTGCAATGATGAACTGGAATAATTCCCATAGTGACCTAGAAAGCTCTAGCTAATGCCGTATATTTCAGCAAAGTGAGTAACTTCTGACGTACGCGTACGTACTTTTAACAAAAGAGAGGTATCTATTGACGCATTTCAAAATTGTCTAGCATCATACTGAAGCCATAAAGTGCTTGTAAAGAAATGTTCAATCCGGTCGAAACATTGCTGAGTGAATTTTCATGTTCCTGTCGGCTATGAAAAAATCGAATTCAAAAGCAGGTGGAAAAAAGTTCGACATGTGGCAAATGAAATAACACTTCTTTCATTTGCATGGGAAAAAAATGATGAGCTCTTATCGGAAAAAGAATTTCTATCTAGATCGTTGCAAGGTACTCAGCTGCACAGAGCTCTGTATTTGGTACTACGTTTATATAGAACTCTGAATTTAATACTACGTTGACACAGAGCTCTGTATTTGATATTATGTTGACACAAAGCTCTTTATTTATTACTACGTTGAAATTGAGCTCTATAATTAGTACTACGTCGACATAGAGAGCTTCAGTGGGACCCATTGGTAAGACAATTGAAGCGTCAAATTTTCTGTTCTAGTTTTTCTAGGGAACTTCTATCACGGTTCAGGTTTCAGAAGAAAATTCTTTTCATTTTTGTTATGTGGAAAAACTCAGGTAAATTCAATGGCAGCGACAAGACGCAGAAAAATTTTGCCTAATTTTAATTCAAACTAAATGCCAGAAATTGTCACTGTTTTTTCACCATTTTCTTATTCACATTTACAACGTCACATAAGACCAGGTAACTCATGTATATTCCTCAAATAAATTTTGGCGCACATTGGAGGGGCCAATCATCACTCATCACCTCAATGCTGCAGTGGCAGGCGGCATGTGAGAGCATGCATCGGCAACACCACGCTATAAACCTCTAATTCAGTACAACAGATATGTGAATTAATGACGTTTCATCCTGTTCTACACATTTAAGTACCACCTGTAACGACTGGTTATGTTTCATTAGATCGAACTTGGTACCGAGGGCTTATATTCAGTTAGTTTATATAAATTTTCTCCTATTCTAAATTCAGGCGTAAAATTAATGGGGAAGTAGAGTGAGGTAAACTTTCACTTACAATAACGTAAACTTTCTTGTGCAGCTGGTGTTCACTTTTAACATTCTTACACTGTACGTGTGCATGTATCATAATATCACGTGAATGAGAGAAGTATTCCTCAGTGCATGTAAGACACAAACTTGATGTCAGTTGTAATGACATAGTTTTAATCGAATGACTATTCAGTTTCATAAGGTATGTAGACATTAGTGGAGGTGCATGTGATGTAGACCTATCTCTATATTTCAATGACCTCTGCTAGTAGTTAGTAGTGCATTTGGTAGTGATTTTCGGCCGAGCAGCAGGTCACGCGGTGATCTAACGATAC